>JBBPCZ010173581.1:0-16309 GCA_037974445.1 Brycinus macrolepidotus
TGAGGTCAGGGCTCTGTGCGGGTCAGTCAAGTTCTTCCACACTGAACTCATCCAACCATGTCTTTATGGACCTTGCTTTGTGGAAGCATGGCGTTGTCCAAAATGTCTTGTTATGCTGATGCATTAAGATTTCCCTTCATTGGAAGTGAGGGGCTTAGCCCAAACCCTGAAAAACAGGTGTCCCAATACTTTTGTCCATATAGTGTAGGTGACCACTGCACATTTCTAAGCATTTCCACACTAAGTACAGTGGAATGAAGCAGAAGTTGAAGAGCCTGATGAAAGAAAATGCATATATGTGTAGAGCACGGGGTCTCAAGATGTGGCACTGAGGACCACTCTTTCAAACTGAGATGTTGCCATAGTGAAATAAATGGCTAAACTTTTATACTTTCTTACATAACTTGCAGATCATAGAATACAAGGATGTTGGAATGCCTCAAGTAAGTTCCTCTTTGAATAAACTGATGTTCTGAAGAGTGTGTGTGTGTGTGTGTGTGTGTGTGTGTGTGTGTGTGTGCATGTCTTGTGATTGTACAGAAAAGATCCATTCACTGCAGTACAGCACATCAGTGCATTTTCCCGTAGAGTTCTCTTAAACACTTTGATAGTTTCAAAGGTTAGTCTTACATAAGGTCCACAGGGAATAATGGAAGATTCTGTGTGTGTCTCTTCACTCACTGTTTCTCTCCTATTGATGCTTCTTGGCACCGTGCTCAGACTTGCTCTCAGCGCTGCTGTTTTTGCTGCGAGAAAAACTGATTCTGGTTTACTGTGCCTGGAAGAGACGGAGAACACAGAGAGGGAGAAGATCCACTGCTCCAGAAATTCAGTGTATTATGGGCCTGCTCAGTGACTACATACACTCTCACTCTCTCTCTCTCTCTCTCTCTTTCTCTCTCTCTCTGGGATACTGCACCTACCTTTGGACACACACTCACAAAAATGTTTTCATGTACTCAGACTCGTGCATTAGATAAGTTATCTTGCTGATTATGAGATTCACTAGCTGTGCCGACAGGGTATAACCTAATATACTGTGCTTTTCTGTGACCACACACTCACACAAATGTCTACAATCACACACAGTCGTGTGTAGCATCAATCCTTTAAAAGTATTGTAAATATTTCTAAAAGTGATCAACACATCAGCATACCGCATTTTGTTTACATTCCGGTGTGCTTAATGTGAATGTGATAGTGCATGACTTCATTTTCAAGGGTAAGTGATTGACATTAGTCTCAGCTGCAAGTGTTATAAGACAGAGGAGAACATTTGAATACCGTTAGGTCCTGTATACCGATCTTCAGCAAGTACCAAAAAATGTAAAACTGGAAAGCTCCAGTACTGGCCAGTGGAAAAAAGCACAGGTTTCTGGTATCAAATGTTCTGGAGCTTGCAGTGTACAAAGACCTTATCTGTCTACCCTTCACTTTTCTCTCTTTTTCTCTAAAAATGAAAGGAGTAGTCCACAAAACAAGCTTTTCAAACATCAGACTCATTTAGCATGTATTAAATACAATGTCTAGGTGGGATAGGGGTACAGTGAGTAGTGCCGTTGCTTCACAACAAGAAGGTCCTGGGTTTGATTCCTGAATGGGTGGCTGAGGGTCCTTCCTGCTCAGAGTTTACATGCTCTCCTGCTCTTTGCTCTAGCGAACCTAGTTAAGGATAAGCAGCCTCAGATAATGAACACAATGTGTAATTTCTCCATAAGAAACGTACTCCTCCAAACTGACACGAAAGATGTAATCACTAATGTTTGAATAGCCGACCTGCTGGGACCAAAACTTTTCTAACTTAGGTCAATAATATGATTGCTGTAATCCTAATGTAATCAGAGCAAGTGTGTGCTCAGGTCGTGTGGGTTCTGCAGGCGGCCTTTCTCATGCATCAGCATCACTAATTGCTCCCTTCATTTAGCTAATCAGAGCACAGTAATAACTGTCTGTTTTGAAGTGACTGTGAAGAGCTTTCAGCAGGAAGTCAGACTGGATTTCAGGCTACATGTGTTCTTTTAAAGTCACAACAGCAATACAGCTTACCCAGGGGTAAGGAAATCCAGATCTGTATTATAAAGGTCGTGCACTGAGTGGAGAGGTCAGGAAAATTATTTATCTAGCTCGTGGCTAACAGGCTGATCATCTAGTCCCCAAGCTAGTTGGTACAACTGCTGCATGGAGTTCTGTCTAGCGCATGACCATGACCGTGTCTGATAATGTTATTACTCAAGAATCAAGTACACCAATTCATACACCAGTATCTTTACCCAAGAATCAGTTTGATTCAGTTCATGGTTGGATCTGGGGGTCAGAGGGGTACTGGCCCAGGGTGAACTCTGATTAGCCGCTGATGTGCCCCCATCAGTGGACTCACTTCCAGGACTTAATTGGGGATCTTTACAGATTTGGAAATGTCACAGACTGACACTTCAAACACTTCTTGTGACTGTAGTGATGCTGTGTTTCCATCATGTGAAAGAGTAGGTAAAAATAGGAAAAATTTCCATGTTTATGACTTGGATGCAGCTTGGATGTTGACAAAGATTTTTATGTATAAGTGTTTTTTAATCATTTCAATTTGAACAACGTATGTACATTATGTTATATACACACACCAAACTGCTACTAGCGGTACATATATGAAGTTATATGGCAGAAAAAAGTGTAATGAAAGTAATAGAAAAATCAGTGTCAGCAGTCTATAAGTGTGAAACTGGTAAATACGGTAAGTCCGATATGACATGAATGTGATATGAGACTGCACTGAGAGCTCGACAGTAGAGTTCAGCATTTCACCAGCAACCAGTCTTCATGGTAAGCTATGATTCTGCTTAGGACTTAAGTTTTTCAATCATTAGGTAGCAGCATGCTACTGCATCATTAGTGTAGCTATCTGGCTTTGTTACTTCTTACATACAATTGCTAGCTAGGTCATTAATTGATTAACTTCACAGTCGAAGGACAAGCTCACCATATGAAAGACATTTCTTGCTTGTGAAATACGTTTCAGTCACACCACAGTCATTGCTAAATGAAACCATTGCTGCATCCCAGATGCCTTGGAACTAGGGACTTACCTGATGTCCCACCTGAAAATGATGGATGATGGAATTGAGCCGTCCCAACTTGATCTCAGCATGCCACTAACGTTAATCCTTGCAGAAAATGATTAGTAATTTGCATTTTTGTGTCAACTATAATGTTTGGCAGAGATTGGGAGTGTGAAAAGGAAGGGACAGGCAGATATGCAGTGTTTTTTGGCCAAAAAGACACCCAGTCTGCCAGCCAGTGAAAATGACTCAGAGCAATGTGACAGCCAGGAGAGTCACACAGAGAGAGAGGAACAGAGGGCAGAGGCCAGCCAGGGTCAAGACTAGGGCAGCTCCAACCCTTCTTCACCAGGTTAGAAAACCTTTAGACACAGCAAGATATTGACAACAGGTAAGAATAACTGTATATGGATGTGAGACATATACTTGGCTCCTCTATGTAAAATGTGGCCTAGGATTTAAAAAAATCCTGAGTCTGCCCCAGTTCAGTTTCTTGCATAAAATAACCTGTATTGTTTTAAATTAGCTAATGTCACCAAGCTAATGTTAAATGAGCTAAGATCCTGATACTAGTGTCACCTAGCACATTTGTCTTGCAACATCAAGTCATGAATTAGCAAGCCCCGAGAACACAGTCGAAGGGGGAGAGGAGAGTAAATTTGTAGCATAGAACAGTAACATTTGGCCACACTTTTTGGAATATTCCCATACATCTATTTACTGGTATTAAGACCACCATACCCATTTTCTTTAACAACCAACAGTTATCATAATCTTTACATAGTGTTTTGGAATTTTGTAGTCAAGTCAAATAAGTATTTATGGTCTTTTCATCTGAAGGCCCATATGCTTTTGCCAGAAGGAGGGGGAACAGAGTTTGGGAGGGGTGTGTGGAGTCATCCACAATGGCGAGTTTGCAGGAACAGTGTGTGGTATAGATCTCTGTGACAGAGGGGAGAGAGATCCTGATGGTCTTCTCAGCTGTCCACACTGTAGGGTCTTGCAATCTCAAGTGGAGCGCTTCCCAAAATAGGCTGTGATGCAGCTGCACAGGCTCTCTATAGTCCCTCTATAGGACGTGGTGAGGAGTGGGGTGGGGGTGTGGTGAGGGGCGTGGGTGAGCTTTCCTCAGTCTCTGCAGGAAGTAGAGACGTTGCTGGGCTTTTTTGGAAATGGAGCTGGTGTTGAGGATCCATGTGAGGTTCCCCACAATGTGAACTCTATGTGACTCTACGTGAAACTACATGATTCATCACTACCAAGTGATGCTACCATTGTGGTTTTGTGTATAAAATGTACTAATATGTTGCTGTTGATGATCACACTTTACAGATCATTTATATGAGCTAGCTATTTGCCATTTGTCATTTATATGAGCTAGCTAAGAGCTAACCTACAAGTTAGCAGTGTCTGTTGTGTAGTTTTTGAAAGGAAACAATGATTTGTAAAGAAATGTCTTACCTAGTTCTAGCCTTTCATTTTCTTTTTAATTTATTGTATCTATATTGCACAGTCTCATGGACATTTCAGGGGCATGTTTCACTACACATTGCATTTGTATAACTGTGTATGTGACAAATAAAGAATCTTGATCTTGATCTTGACAATACTGGCGGATTAGTAAGTTAAGATTGTTCTTACTGGAATATACCTGTTTGAGCACCAGCAGGCAGAACTCACATACACCAATGTAAAGCATGCCAACAGCAATAAACAGTGCACAATGAGTGGTTTAGACTAGTCAGTGTTCTTACCAGTGCACTAGTATAAAGAACAGTTTATACAGTCTAATGTTCTTTCTAGAATGTGCTAGCTAGCTTATAGAACCCAATTACATCAGCCCATGTGTAAATCACAAACAATAACTGACTTGAGCTCCATTTGGAAATGTATACTACAAAGCCATTTTGTACTTTAGTATTATTCAGTACTTTTGAAAATGCTGCTGGAAATGACAAGGGGCTCTCTGAGAGGGTCATTAATGGATAAGAGAAAAAGCTTCTGTTGTTCCGAGAGGCTATGCCAGGCTGTTATGTAAGTGGTATTTTTATTAAATACCACCAGGGCTCACGTTGGCTGCTGGCAGGGTCCCACTGTGCCTGCACTCCTGAACCTGAGGGCCCAGGGGGAAGGTGTGTAACAGGTTACTCACTCTGGTACCGCCCATCACTGGCACCCTGCTTGCTGGGAACGACGTGTGCAGCTTCCTAGTGTTTGCTGATGGTGAGGCAGTGTGACACAGAGCACGGGTACTGCTTTAGTGCTGATGAAGCCACTGAGGGACACCGCACTTCACCACCATTACTGTGGAGCAGGGGCTGCTAGTGCTGCAATATTTATACAGAACCCACTCTGAAATACGGTGGATTAGGTATCAGAGTCCATTAGGTAATAGGAGCAACTGTTTACAAATTAGCCCCAAAAAAATATTGCACATAGGTAAATTAAATTAAAAAATTTTAATGGGACTTGAGTGGAAGGGCTCGCTTTAGGGCTCATTTCATGTTCCATAATACCCTATATCTCTATATATATATAGAGAGAGAGACAAACAGACAGACAGACAGACAGATAGATAGATAGATAGATAGATAGATAGATAGATAGAAAGATAGAGATAAGGACAATTTGTTAAAAAAAACCTAATGTAAACGTAAGAGAGTAAATGTAGCGCATTACCTAGATCCAACCTATTTTTGCTCTCCTGCTCTCATTCCTGAGGTCTCACTGCCTAAACGTCCCACTTCTGATCATGTTAATGTTCTGCATAATGCATGAGGCACGTAATCAATAAACGTCCATGGTCAGTTCCTCTCGTAAAGAATTGCTGCTTATTTCACTGCCAGTTCTTGTCACTCATGTTCGATGGCTGAGATGAGTATCGACCGTGAAAGCACTGCTCGTCCACACACAGTCTGTAGAAAAGGCATGACTTTCCAGCATGTGGGGAAATAAAGGGCAAGCATGTTCTTGCAGGTGCTGGCTGCTGACAGGGATTTGCCCACTGTCAGGGCCTGAGATCCTCCAGAGGTTTAGAGCAGGGCCTGCCTGGACAATGAGCATGGAGAAACGAGTTGTCCACTCATATTCCTGTCTAACACTACCTCAGCGGCCATCAGCAGGCTTTCAGCTCTCTGTCAAGGTTTTTTTTTTTAACTGTCTGTCTATGTCTCTCTCTCGGTTGCTTTCTGCTTACACACACACACACACACACACACACACGGTCACATGAACACACCATCACCTTTCAAGTCGTTTGTTGATTAAGTCAGCAGTGGCTTTCCTGCCGATCTGACAGAAAGCTGGCAGAAAACAATCAGGCTTAGTGCTAATATGCATCAATCCATGTCCGGAAAAAATAGTGTTTATGATAGACCACTTCATTTTGTTGTTGAGTGATTACCTACATTTGCATAAAGCTGCTAGCTGTTAGTGCCAGAGTCTAAAAGGGGTCTCTTAGGGTTTGGATGACAGCAGCTGGGTGCGTTGACATCTGTTCAAGTCTGCTTCACAACACTGTTCTCAAAGCTCCTGAGCACAATCTCACGTAGCTCAAACAGTAATTTACAAGATCAAAGCAAACTCATTGGTATAATTAAAGAATAGCATGATGAATAGATGGTCACTGGACTAGTGAATGGACTATCCACATACATTTACAACTGGTAGTCAAAGGAGTCAGCCTGACTAAAATCCAATCACTATGTAGTGAGTAATATGCAAATCAGCTTGTGTACAACAACTATTCGCCTGTGATGCACGTCAGTTTCTGTTCCATTTAAATTGAAAGCACGATTTTGCAAAAACTGGATGTTAAGATTAATGGTCTGTATCATTGCTGTCATGAACCACAAGCGTTAAAACAGTGTAGAGTAGCGAGAAGGTGAAAAATGATGAGGCGAGGCAAAGTTTGACTAAACTGCCACTTTATTTGAGCGAACTGGCTCCTTCAAAGTGGGTTACGGAATTAAAATGAAACTCATGTCCACAGATACACTGAAATGGGAGCAATGCCTGCAAAAATGAGCAAAATGCAAGACTTTCGGGTGTTTCAGCCTCCTGGGACCAAGTTTCCAGTTGAGCTGTACAGGTAGTACCATCATGACATAATATCTAATACTATGGCATCGTATGACCTAACATACTGTCCCATACTGCTTAACATATGGACTGCAATCCAAGCCATGGGGTCCCAAAGCATTGCCCTCTATATTCACTGTACAGTAATCTTAGGATATCAGTTAAAGGATATTCCACTTAATGGTAATTCTAAATAAAGAGATGTAAAAATCATCATCATCATCATCATCATCAGACATTAAAGTAAACACCAACACAGGCTTCTATCTGCCTCTGCTAAAATGAACATTGTACGTTTGCACAAAAATCTGCAACTAAACCGTACAAGTTCTCTGTCTTGCTAATGTCAGCTCTGTCTTGCTGATGTCTTGCTAAACAGCTAGCTAGCTAATAGCTACTTACCCCACAAGCTAGCAAGCTAGTAACTAGCCTTCAAGGTCCCCCAGATAGTCCAAATTTTTTTGGGCTATGAGGCTTACATTTTAGAAACTGGGATCAAAATGTTACTAACATTAGCTAACATTAGCTAGCTAGCTAGCTAGCTAGGAACGCTGGTAAAAGAAAACATTTTCATTTTCCATACTTCTGGAAATTCACAGGTCACTGCTGTATAAATGATTGTTTACAGCTTGAAATATTAATAACACTTACACAAGTGAAGTGAACTCTGACTCGTTCAGGTGTGCTTTCAGTTCGAAATCATCTGACAGCTAGCTCAACCCCCCATTGGGTTATTTCAGAAAGCTGGATTTCTGAGTGTAGTCAGATAACTTAAGCCTAAAGTTAAGCCAGTCTAATAGAAAAAGAACTAAGGGATATTGGACAATCCTCATATTTGGGCTAAAGTTATATATCTAATTTAGGAATCCTGCTTCACAAAATACTTACCAGATGAATTCAAAACTTCCCACTTGTTGTGCTTGTATGTGTGTGATTATGTGCTTTTTGCACTCAAGCAAAACCTCAAACTTTGGTGTGAACTTTGACTACACTGTCCCATGTGAGCTGATATTCCATTATACTTAGACCCTACCTACATTCATGAATGTTACCATGCATAAGACCTTAGGCTGGGGACTCACAGTACAGGCTGGAACACACTTTCCTGTTGAAGCTGTATAGATAATCTCTGTGGTGACGAAACATCACACTCACACCTGTTCTCTTAAAAGGTCAGATCTGGTGGTGGAATGTAAAAGGTGTTCCTCCACTTAGAGTTACAGCTTTGTGAGTCATTCTATGCGACAAATCTCTCCACAACTAAACATGGTTGCTGCCTACCCATGTTCTATTTAAGAAGATTCCCTTTGAAATGCCAAAGCTTTTTCCACCTAATATGATTTAAAATCACATTTTTGTCCACACATAAAATAGCGGTATATCCACATACTCCTAAGTGGGCCTGTGTCCCAATTCGGGCACTATGTAGGACACGGTAGTCTTACACTAGTGGGTAATCCTTTGGACCTTCTAGACTTTTAGAGAAGGTAATGATTAATGATATCAATAATTTTAGATACATTTTATTATTAGAATCATAATCCTTGTTGTATTTAAACACTGTAAATATTGTATTAATATTTCGTTGTGAAGTTTTGCCTGGAAACAAAAGGGTTAAAATCTTTAAATTAAAATGGTCCAGTCTGGATTTTTCCCATGGTATCTGGTTAGATACAGCCAAACAAACTTTCCCATTGGTTAGGACCTCAGGAGCTGAACTGAAGGTTTAACGTGTCAGATTAAATACCAACATAAATAGGAAGTGAAATCAACCAATCACCTTTTGATTTACAAAAGGTGGGGCCAATTTCAAATGTCTTAGATACGTCACTGACTTAATGTGAGCAGCAGCCTAACCAGGTGTCATTCAATTGTAAGAAATGGAAAACAGCAGTAGTAGTTCTATGCCAGGGCTCTTTACTGAAGGAGTCCCTATAAATCTACTACATACCGATGGTAGGACAGAGTTCTCCACATAGTTGCCAATTTTTCTTTATTTTGTCTACATTATTTTATTTTTAAGCCACTTTAGTCTAGTCAGAACTAGCTCACAAAACACTCAGCCAGCATGAAATGCTGTATATTAGAATAAAAGGCTTTATTCCACCTCTACCTCCCAATATTCTAGACAAGCTACTTCACACATTGATGCCTGTCTGGATTACCACCCTGGTGAGGAGGCAGCTCAGGTGGAAGCCAGAGAGGAAGCAGAAGCGTGCAATCATGCTAGGCTATAGAGCTTTGACAATACAAAATAGGATCTGTTCAAAAGAGGAGCCACTTGGAAACAACACATATACCTCCTCTGTTTAAGTCTACATCAACTTCTGTACCACTGCTAAGAGAATTTGTGCATTCTCCAGCAGGAAACCTTGGATGAACAGAGATGTTCAAAACCTGTTGAAGGTACACAAAGATGCTTTCCTCAAGGGAGAGCCAGAAACTTATAACAGCGCCATGTCCAGTCTGAGGAAAACACTGCAAATAGAGAAACACTTTAACAGCTAAGATTTGTGTCAGATGTGGCAGGGCATTAAGTCCATTACAGACTATAAAAGCAACATCATCTGTCCAACCCACACAGTAAACTCATCTCTCCCTGGCGATCTGAATCACTTCTTCACACAGTTCGACAGGAACAACAACCAACTTATCACCAAGCTGTCACTGCTGGAAGGTCCATCATGTGCACTGATGTGAACCTGCATGAGGCGAGACAGGCCCAAATCCACATCATCTCCAACAAACTCGCTGGGCATGATGGGCTTCTTGGATGGCTGTTTGCCAGCCCGCAACCTTGCTCTCAACAGAAAATAAAACAACTGGTCTTGGACTTGAGGAGACTGGAACACAGTGGTCACCATCAATGGTGAGATGGTGGAGCCAGTTCAAGTTTCATATTCTTTGGAGTCCATATTAGCCAAGACCTGTCATAGACCATCAACACAACAGCGATGGCGAAAAAGGTCTTCAGAAGCTTAATTTCCTGAAGGGCCTGAAGGAAGTTCAACTTCCACAACAGCTGCTGGTCAGCTTCTACTGGTGCACCATAGAGTACAACTTCACATATGGCATTACAGCATGGTACTCAGGCAGCACCTCTTAGAACAGCAAAGCCCTCCAGTGCATTATTAAAATGGCCTAATTGCTACAGAGACCTGTATGCTTTCACAACTTGGGTGCAGAACACTTTTTACCCCAGACCTGTCACACTGCTGAACAGACAGCACTCATTGCCCCCTTTACAACAGCCCCACCACTGGAACGGTGCTGAACCTCAGTCACACTACACACATTACAGTTATACATACTGATCTATATGCAGTCAAGGTAATAGCAATGACTGTATTACATCTCAGCTGCAATGCTATATATATGTATATATATATATATATATATGTTCTTAATTTTTGAAGATTAAACCTGCTTTATATTTGTAACCTTAACTTCACTTCAAAACGACATCCCATTGTGCAGTTACTAACCTTGTATCTTGTAAATATGTATGTTAATGGCCGTTGCAAGCTTTAAACACAAAACATGGAATGTCTTTTACAAGCTTCAGATGTCCACTTTTAAACCATTTTATTGGGGCGCAAGCAGAAAGTAGCATTACTGAAGAGGTAGTTTTCCTCTGGGTTTTGACTGAGTTTTGACACTTATGGCCCAAACTGAGGACCTAGTTCTAAAGGTCACTGCTCGCTAGGTGTCTTACATTACCCTCCTGGGACCCAGAAAAAAATCTTTTAGTATTGAGAATTTTTTGTGAATTTAAGTATTATGGTTGAAAAAAACATTACAGCATATTTTCAAATGTTATTTATTTATTTTTTATCATATCTCCCTCGTAGTGGGCATAGGGTCTTGGTGGATCACAAAATGTGACGATATTCATTTTAATTTCTAGTAAAATAGTTTAGCACTTTTAGCAAATGTAATTAATTATATAAAGCACTAGTTCAGTAACTGGTGACTACTGAACTGTGTAGGTCAATACATTAGTATTGACCTACACAGAATGCAAATTTACACACACAGACACACACACAAATGTACGTGTCTGTGTGTGTAAATTCAGGTAAAACTCATTTCCCTTTCAGGACAATGTAATACCAACAAACTTCAGAGTTCTAGCTTACACAGTTCTTATCCATGGACAGTGGATATCACTTTGTCCCTGTTCAGGCTGCTTGAAAACTGATGTGTCCTCCTCTGGGGTTTCAAGGAGCCTGAAGAGGGACAAAGTGACGATGGCATTACAGCATGGTACTCAGGCAGCACCTCTGAGAACAGGCAGTCCTCAGCCTCATGTTGTGACAGTCTGACTCCCAATTCTGAGTAAAACCCTTTCTGCCTCATTAATTCCAAGGATTCCTCAAGTACAAAAATGCTGAGTTAGGAGGTAGTAAGTCCGGATGTCCACTACAGAGGACACTGAATAAAAGTTATGTTTTTAAAGGGTTAAAATTACTGCATTATTTCTGAAATCTTGCTAAAGTGAAGTTCAGACTCACATATTGAAGAAACAAAATGATTATTAGCAACAGAAACGTAAAATGACAAAAAAAATGTATCACTTATCTCCATTGTCATCATAAAATTTGGAAAATGTGATGTCTGCCATTTTGAAAACAAGCTCCATGTGCTCTGTTAGCCACAACCCCAAACATGTGGCATCACTAGAAAGCCCAGGATGTTCTCTTGAAAGTGCAGTGAGACTCAGATTGCATAAATTATACTTGACTTAGAGATATTTAACTCATGTCCACTACAGTGGACAAAAATGAATTGTCAGGTCCCAAGAGGTTTTTTAAACATATTATACTCTTTACACTGTGTACTTCATGATCTAGTGTCTCAAAACTAACACCAACAATTTGCAATAAATGGACAAACATGATCACATGGTGCCTCATGTCAATTAATCACACCTAGGTTAGCAGATAGCTAATGGTAGCAAGCTAAAACCAGCAGCAGCAGGCTTAATTGGCCATATATCACAGTTAATAAAGATGACTAATTCTCATTTGGAATCTGAAAGCATTTGAAAGTGACCTGCGGCCGCTGAGTGGAGAGATTGCGCAACGTTACTTACTTCATTTTTAGCGGTTCTTGTTCATCATCAGGGTATTAAGAGTACACTTCAAATTAAAAGCATTTCCCACTGCGAACGCACTACTTACACTTAAAAGTGGCAGGTACATTTTTCTGTGTTTCTGTTGTTTTGTCCTGTTTTGATGAAAGGCCTGGTCTACTCTGCTATCAGTGATGAAGATCACCTTCCACACTGTAGCTTATCTCTCTCTGCACACACAAACAATCATTTACACACTCCTGCAAGAAAACCCAAGCGCCATTAATTTCCCCCCTCTCTTCTTCCTCCAGCCCTATTGCCTGTCACTCCTCCGGCACGTGAGCTGGAAGTATAGCCCACTTCACCGGCTTTCTGCAGCTTCTCAGATTTATCACCCTCACCTTCTTCTCGTTTTCTTGCTCCCTCCGCCATCCCTCTCGTTTCACCTTTCGGTTTTACCTCCTCCAATCTCCCAGTTTCGCATCTGGTTATGGCATTTTCATCATTGCTTTTGCCATTTAAAGAACCTTCCTCCTTTTTTCATTATATACTCCCCTTCTTCTGGGTCTCTGCTGAAACAAGATACAGGAGCACTCTGAAATTTATTGCATGGCATATACATCCATATACAACAAGTTTTCATGACCTACTCCACCACCTCCCTGCTTTAGATGGTGACCGGTGAACACTAATAGTTCTCTTATCAACAGCAGCAGGAGGTGCACAGTCATGTGGGATTATAAACATTAGTATTGACCTACACAGAATGCAAAGCAGGTCATCGATCTCCAGCACAGAACTGTGAATTTGGTACTGGCATTAAAGAGTTACTGGGTTAAAAAAAAAAGAATTAGGTATGTCAAAATACAATATACTACATTACAACAATAGCAACAACAGCAATAATAATCATCATCATCATCAGGTCTGCATCTAGTTTGATTGCTCCAAAATGAAATGAAATTACATAAAAAGAATTAGTTAAAGTGTTAAATCTGAATTATGATAATGCATATCTTAAATCCTCTCACTGGTCTCTCGTAAAAGAATAGTTCAGCAAAAATCTAATTTTCACAGTTTTCCACTTGTAGCCGAACAACCAAGACTTGTTTGTAGTCCAGATTTTGCTTCTTTAGTTTAGCTCTTTAGCTACAAGGCTAACATTGCTAACACTAGAAGTCAGTAGTCAGCTAAACTGTTTCTTTAAAAAAATCCATCACCAAGAAATCTCCTAACTCTCGCTCAAACTGCATCTTGCCCACCATTAAGGCAGTGCAAACTCAGTGATGTGGTTTACACTGACTTACACTGGATTGTAAAAATAAACAAAACTTCACCACTGCAGACAGAAATTTCATACAACACTGGGGCTTGTGTTCACATAGCATTCGTAAGAACTGATCTCGGGTCAGATTGCTTTATGTTTATGATGGTCATTACCACAAAAACTGATTCTAGATCAGCACACCTACTCTTGACCACTTGTGTCTAAAATGACCACCTGCAGTGTTTGGGTGCAGGTTTGTTCATTTTATGGCTCACAGTAAGTTATACTTTGTCCTAAACCACATAGACAATGCTGTGCACCATAATGAAGAGTTGGCTGCGGTTTGAGCAAACTGAGAGATGTTTTGGTGACTTTTTTAAGGAAACATTTTGGGTGGGTATTGACTTCTAGTGCTAATTAGCAATGTTAGCCTCATAGCTAAGTATGCCTTGGCTAAATTACTGGGTTAAGTGTAAAATCAACGCCAGAATGTACAGAAAATGAAGAGGAAAGTCATATGTTGCTCATCATATTCTACTTAGAATGAATGCTTGCTTCATTGTTTGTAATATTTTGAAGATGGGTCATAATTGTTTTACACTCTGCGCCTCATTTGTTCATCAGTCTTTAAACCAGTTTGAAGAACCACTTCATTGGTTCTCTAATGATGGCAGTGATTATAAATCATACTGTTTAATCTCAATGTTTAGATGTTTTTTTGCATAGTTAAATGGTCCATCTTATAGATGTATAAAGCTTTTCAAAATGGTTCAATACAGCATCAAAAAAGTTTAAAAAATTTTTGGGATGTGATATAAAACCATTTTTGCTAAAAGTGTAGCGCTGGTTTGGATCAAAACTTGTTTGGATCTTGTCCCAGGCACAACATTACCGGACAGCCAGTAAGTGTTGGCTTGATGCACAGCTCTGCAGATTCTCATTAATGCATGGTTGAGTTTTTGGAAGCCTCTGTGAGCTTTGCTTACCTATAAACTCCTGCTTTGCAATGCAGGTGTGTTTACATGCACCTTCACTGAAGTCAGCCTTGATAAGAAACAAAGCTTGATGGACAGACCCATTTATATGCATTTGTTCATTGTTTTTAATATGTCTTTTTAGTCATTTTAAAATGTTTTCACATTTGTCTTTTTTCCAATAATTTGGCCAAAGATTTTGGATCTATTTGGGCTTTTTGTGAAGTGCTAAGTACTGAATCATCAAAATGAATTGAATCTGTTATTAATGTAATTGTTAGGAGCATAATTAATATTAGTATGCACACTATTTGAGCTGTATGATTCAATTTCTAACATTGATTTCTAACATCTAACTTTTTTTTTCCTGGATGAAGAATAAGCAACAGGAACTTTGATCTGACATGACCACACCCCTGACCACACCTCCTCTCTATAATGACCAATCCACAATCGCATTCACCGGCACTGATCAACTACACCTGCACCACATCTTCCGATCAAACCACAAACTATAAAGACTCTCTCAGAGTTGTTAGTCCTTGCCAGGGTTTGCCATGTCACTTGTGCAGCCTGAGCCTTATTTTCTTGCTACTGTAATGTGATGCTAACCTTTTTCCCTTGACTCTGAGGGTCATGCACGCGTAGAGGATTTGGTGCATAAAGTACCTTAATAAAGCCACAATATACTTCTGAAGTGAGAATTTGGGTGGCATTAACCCAGACAATTGATGCTCTTAGCAAAAGGGCTCCTTTAAAGCTGAAAAGTGGATACGATTCCCATTAAACTGATTGATGAATCTTCACTAATTCAAAGTTTTCCCTCACATGGGTCCTTTTTAAATTAACGTGCTAAAAATCCTTAAAGAATTAGTTCAAAAACAATGTTGTAAGCTGCTTGAAGAACATGAGCATGAAGAAGTTTCTTGAAATTTGAAAGCCTCCACATTGTGTGCACTTCCCCCCACTAGAACTGCATGTCCAAACCAAAAACCTTTTAAGAGTGCATGTATGAAAGTGGGGGGAAAAAAGCATTTTTGTGTTGTGCTTGGTGCAAAACCTGTGGACTCCTGATTAGGGGTCGCCCCAGTGGGTCAACCGTCTCAATTTCCTTCTGTCCTCTGCATCTTTCTCTCTCCCTCCAACTGCCGGCATGTCCTCCATCACCACATCCACAAACCTCCTGCTAGACCTTCCTCTTCTCCTCTTCCCTGCAGCTCCAGCCTCAGCATCCTTCTCCAACACACTCAGAGTCTCTCCTCAGTATCCTCCTCCCAACACACTCAGAGTCTCTCCTCAGCATCCTTCTCCCAACACACTCAGTGTCTCCTCAGCATCCTTCTCCCAACACACTCAGTGTCTCCTCAGCATCCTTCTCCCAACACACTCAGTCTCTCCTCAGCATCCTTCTCCCAACACACTCCGAGTCTCACCTCAGCACATGTCTAAACCAGCGCAATCTCGCTTCTCTGACTTTTCCCCCAAAAGGTCCAATTCGAGCTGTCCCTCTAATAAACTCATTCCTGATCCTGTTCATCCTCGTCACTCCCAATGCAAACCTTTACATTTTCAACTCTGCCACCTCCAGCTCTGCTTCCTGTCTTTTCATCAGTGCCACTGTCTCTAAACCATCAAACCAGACAACACAGCTGGTCTCACTTCCATCATCTACACCTTCCCCTTCACTCTTGCTGGTACTTGCCTGTCACAAATCCCTCCTGACTCTCTTCTCCACCCATTCCACCACACAAATCCCTCCTGATGCTCCTCTCCACCCATTCCACCACACAAATCCCCCCTGACGCTCCTCTCCCACCACTCCACCACACCAATCCCACCTGACGCTCCTCTCCCACAATTC
>JBBPCZ010173612.1:0-16307 GCA_037974445.1 Brycinus macrolepidotus
ACACACACACACACACACACACACACACACACACACACACACACACACACACACACACACACACACACACCCTCATTTTCTATGGAATGGTTGTATAGTTGTTACACATAGCTGTAGTACTTTTTAATGGGGATGAAATATGGGAGCAGTGTGTAGATAGTCTTTCTGTTACGTACCGTACTGGAGGCCGTCAAATCGGGCCATGTTGGATGCCACCTCACAGCAGCAGAGCGCGTGGTAGCAGACGATGGAGTGCTGGGTATGAGGGAGCGAAACCTCCTTCACTCGCGCCCCAGCTCGCTCAAACAGGGCCGCCACCCGTCCCCACTGCAGAACAGTCTCGGCCGACAGTCCCGGGGCATGGTACTCCTGCAGAACCATACAGGAACACAGAAGAAATGATGATGATATTTTATTGTAAGAACATCAAAACATAATAGAGTTTTTAAAAACTAGCGAAAGAGCAGCCAATGGCGAGTGTGTAGAAGAACAAACACCGGTTTTAGACTGTTTTACACCGTTTTTATTTGTTGAAATCAGATTTTACTGATACACTCTGGGTTCTAAGGGTTAATGCTATCAGAACCAGGCAAAAAAAGGGAATAAGGGAGAATGATAATGAACGCTCATATCATAGATTACACACCTTTGGTATGCCCACGCAAATATCTCTCACATCAAAGTCCTCTGGAAGGCTGGGGGGTGAGTTAGGAGCATGAACTGTCGTGGAGTCTTTTTCATCACGACCCTGGAGAATACCTGTGGCGAGAGTACATACACATCTGAAACTACACCTAAAAACCTCCCCTTCATGGTATTCCTTAATAGCAGTGGCCTCTTTCAGAAGGATAACATTTGAGGAACACAATGAAAAGTCCAGTTTCACCAGATCTCAAGCCAATCTGTGGGATCTAATGGACAGACTAGTCCTTGGAGGCCCCACCTCACAACTTCAAGGACTTAAAGGATCTGCTGCTTGGTGCAGAAACCACAGCACACTTTCCGAGGTCTTGGGAAGTGAACCTACATACCCAGCACTGTGGCTGCATCATGCACAGTCCTGGTCATGATTCCTGGGACATCCATGGAGTTGACCAGAGGAATGAGGCCATGGCGAGAGAGCAGGCTGTAGGTGGGCTTCAGAGCCACCACCCCACACAGAGATCCAGGGTTACGCGTGGAGCCTCCTGTGTCTGAGCCCAACGCCCTGACAAACACACACAGTCAGGATCTGTCTATAAACACAGTCATGGATAAAACGCATTCATATTGGTTAACTGAATCTGCATCCTTGAATTTAATATGATGCCTCTGAGGGTCTTGACGTAGTGGTCTCTCTAGTAATGCTCTTCCCAGAATGTCTTTCTACAGAGAGGGTTATTAAGTCTCTGTTGCCGTGGTGACAGGAGTCTGGAAGACTCACAAGAAGCTGCTGAGTGATGCCACAGCAGCCGCACTTCCTCCAGAACTCCCGCCTGTGATTACCCAGTCAGAGTCAGGATCCTCGCCCCGACTCTGCTCACGGTACGGAACCGCATAACTCCAGGGATTCCGCACCGGACCAAACACACCATCCGTACTGCCTGCTCTGAGAGAGAGAGAGAGAGAGAAAGAGGGAGAGAGACAGAGAGAAAGAAAGAGAGAGACAGAGAGAGAGACAGAGAGAGAGACAGAGAGAAAGAGAGAGAGACAGAGAGAGAGACAGAGAGACAGACAGAGAGAGAGACAGAGAGACAGAGAGAGAGACAGAGAGAGAGACAGAAAGAAAAAGAGAAAGAGAGAGACAGAGGGAGAGACAGGGACAGAGACAGAGAGAAAGAGACAGAGAGAGACAGAGAGAGAGAGAGACAGAAAGAAAAAGAGAAAGGGAGAGACAGAGAGAGAGACAGAGAGAAAGAGAGAGAGAGAGAAACATGGATAGAGAGAGATAGAGACAGAGAGAGGTCAGAGAGATAGAGACAGAGACAGAGAGAAAGAGAGAAAGAGAGACAGAGATATAAAGACAGACAGAGACAGAGAGAGAAACATGGATAGATATAGATAGATACAGAGAGAGAAACATAAATAGAGAGAGATAGAGACAGAGAGAGGTCAGAGAGATAGAGAGAGAGACAGAGAGAAAGAGAGACAGAGATAGAGAGAGACAGATAGAGAAAGAGAGACATGGATAGAGAAAAATAGAAAAAGTAAGAGACAAAGAGACAGAGAGAGACAAAGAGAGAAAGTAAGAGACAAAGAGACAGAGAGAGAAACATAGAGAGAGAGAGACGGACAGGCAGACAGACAGAGAGAGAGACAGAGAGAGGTGTGAGAGAGAGAGTGACAAAAAGAGATAAAGAGAGACAGAGAGAAAGATGAAAGACAAAGATAGATATAGACAGAAAGAGAGACATGGATAGAGAAACAGCAAGAGAGAGAGACAGAGAGAGGTGAGAGAGAGACATAGATAAAGAGAGTGAGAAAGAGAGAGACATGGATGGAGACAGAGATACATAGAGGTATACAGACAGAGAGAGAGAGAGATAGATAGAGAGAGACACAGACAGGGACAAAGAGAACAGCATTCTTGTTTTGGTAACAGCTGCTACTTATAATTCACATCAGTTCAGTTCAGTTCAAAATATACAAATATTCTCACTTATGCTAATGAACAGAAAACACTGTCAAAAAGTCTAATGTATGCCCCAAAAAAATTAAATCTGAGCTTAAAACATATACTTTTACACCCGCTTTCAGTTTACACACACAGGCGGAAAGACGGACAGACAGACAGACAGATGCTCTGATGTCCTGTAATAAAGAGTTTTTACCCCATGGCAAACTCGTCTAAATTGGTCTTCCCTACAAGCACAGCGCCCTGGTCCAATAACTTCTGCACCACCGTCGCGCTAAACGGAGGAGAATAACCTGCAAACAGCAAAGACACATGAGACGAGGCAGGTGAGACAAACAGATTTTCATTTATGGCCCTTCTTTGTCTGTTTGTTTGGCTACCTCTTAGCATGTGAGAGGCACAGGTGGTCTCGATGTTCTCCGTGCAGAAGTTGTCTTTGACAGAGAAAGGAATACCATCCAGAGGGCTGAGAGCTTTACCTGAAGGCAAACACACACACACACACACACACAAAGGCCCGAAAGTCATACACCAGCATACATTTCTCTCAGCTCAACTCACTGTCTGTCATGAGACATTGTCCACTAAGCAATTAATGTTATTAATATTGTTAATAATACTGTTAAAATACTGCTAATACTGTAAACAGGATATATAATTTTGAGAAAAAAATGTGCTAACCCTAGGGAATAAAGCAGATTTTGCCATGAACAGAAAAAATATGATCTGATGTTCAAATCATCATCAAGCCATCATTATAAATAAATACTTTTTTATTTTTATGTGTCAAAATACACATAAAATGTTGTTGTTGTTGTTATCAGTATTAATATTGCTTTTATTTTTAGTGTTCCAAAGACTGAAGGTGCAGAAAACCTCTTACAATATTGTAACTGTACAAATGTATTATTATTTAATTTTTAGCATTCCAAAGACGGAAGGTGCTGGAAACCTCTTACACTACTGTAGCTGGTCAGTCTTCTTCTTATTATTATTATTGTTACTTTTTAAAGCAAACTTGAATTACTTATCTAACAAATGTTTTCTTAGGAGTTTATTTTACATTTTATTTTACATGTCTGAATCCACGATCAAGGTGGTCAATAAAAAAACAAAACAAGTCATATTTAGACATGGACCCTCCTTTACTGGGATTAACATAAATCAAATGCTTACTGCTGCTACTGATCAGGCCTGAACAAAGATTAGGAAGCATTTTGGCCCAGTCAGGGTGACGGATGGAGGCCCATGTATTTAGAAATTATTTTTTTATCCCTTTCAGACACAAGCTTGGGCAAATGGACAGGGGTTAAGTTGGGCACTCTGACTGGTCTGCAGCTATACAGAGCAAGCTGTGATGCACTAACACCTTTCTGTCAGAACCAGCATGAACTTTTTCAGCAGTTTGTGCTACAGTAGCTCTTCTGTGGGATCAGACCAGACAGGCTAGTCTTCGCTCTCAATGAAAATCAACGAGCCTTGAATGCCATGACCCTGCCGGCAGTTCACAGGTTGTCCTTCTTTGGACCACTTTTGGTAGGTACTGACCACTGCATACCGGGAACCCCCCACAAGACCTGCGGTTTTGAACATGCTCTGACCCAGTCATCCAGCCATCACAGTTTGGTCCTTGTCAAAGTGGCTCAGATCTGTAAGCTTGCTAATCTTTCCTGCTTCCAACACAACTTCAAGAACTACCTGCCTAACATATGCCTCCCCTTGACAGGTGTCACTGTAATGAGATTGGGGCTTTTCCACTGGCACAAGGAACCACGCTGTACCACGAACAAATGTTCTTCCAAATTACATCTAAAGCGACCCCTACCCGAGCCGTAACCGAGCTGCTCGACGCCAGGACCAAAAATGGGCCGCAGCCGAGCCGACCGCGTTGCTGCCTTTTAATTGGTTGAGATGTTGTCATGACAACAGACGGATTTTTAACTGTCCGCGCAAAAAAAAAACAATGGAGTTACAAACTAACAACTGGGAAGTCAACGAAGTACAAGCACTACTGTCTTTTTTAGGCTGCAGATAAATTTCAGTGGGAGTTTTCCATAACAAATTTAAGGCTGCGAGAAATGTGAAGGTGTTCCAGGACATCACTAACAAGTTAGCTGGCTTAGGGTGTCATTGCACAGCTAAAGAATGCTGACAAAAAAAACAAACAAACAAACAAAAAACACAAAAGACTATAAATGATAAAAGACTACAGTAACAAATGTGAGTCTGCCAGGATTCACATTTCTGCTGGTACGACTCCATAGGTGCGGTTTTGGGACAACTGGCCATAAACTGTGGGGAGAGAATTGCATGTCAAACACTGTTACCGGACTAAGATACTCTGGAAAACCAAAGCGTGCTGCAAGTTCTGTGGCATCACAGTGTGCTTTAGGCACAGCACAGTTCCTGTGTCCCTATGGGAAAATGCCTTTTGTTCTTCACTGGATCTGTGGTTACCAGTGAAGATCTGGATAGTACTGTAGTTATCACAGTTTCACACGGACACACCTTGAAGTAGCCTGTGCTCGGCCTCCTGCGCCTGTCTCATGGCCACCTCCTCTGTGACAGTGATGAAGGCGTTGAGGTAACGGGTCTTCTTGATGCGGTTCAGGCATTTTCTGCACAGCTCTGTGGCCGACAGCCTCCCCTCCCTTAGAGCTCCAGAAACCTGGGCAGCGTCACAAAGGCAACACACATGAGCAGCACAGTGAGGCAGCATGCAAATCTTTCTTTAAGGAAAATGTCAGTACTGGTTATGACACTGCAAATGTAAATGATCTTACGGTTTCTGGATTTTCATTCTGAGCCAAACTTTGCATCAAGGACTATAAACATAGGTGTGTATATTTGTATATTGTAAATATATGTATGGCCACTGTCAGGACAAAACAGAAGAAAGTAAAAACATTCTTTAATTTCTATGAAGGCAAATGGAATCACATTTTATTATACGTGATTTCGGATCATTTCTATTGGTGCATTCAACATGAAATTTGGACACATGGTACAAAGGAGCCGGACCTTTCAAATCATGTAAAAAAAAAGATGAAAAACAACAAAACAGAGATACAAGGTTTTGTTCCAACAGTGACGATATGTAATTTATACTCTGACACAAAAAGAGAGCCAAATTCTGCAAATATGAGTATAATTCAGTTTGTGCCATTTTGTTTTCTTTTATTGCTGAGTAACAGCAATTAAAGAAAACCACTACAAATTTTTCTTTAACATTTTCACGTCATTACATATGTAAAAACTTTATTTGAAACATGCTCTATTAATCAAGTGTTATTAAATACATCATATTATTATAGTTGTATTTTACTACATTATATAATTAAAATATATTTATACTACATTAGTTTAGGGCGATACAGATGATATGGACAAAATATTCATGATATTTGCAATTTGCGATTTTACTGCTACATATTGAGATTGTGATGCCTTTCAATACATTAAATGGCCCATATCAACATTTTTTTTTGGAATTACAAAATTCTGAAAATATTGTTAAAGTTTGAGAATGTACAATCACTCCCCATCCATACAGTCCATTTACGGAAACTAAGTTGAAAAAACAGTCCGTTTACAAATCAGGTTTTGTAATGCCACAAAACCACCATATTTAGATTCAGAGATTAAAAAAACAGCTTGTTTGATCCTTAGGGATAAACAGAGGTTGGAAAACGGTCACGTTAAAACAAATTATGATTATGAATTATCTTATGAATGATATTTTTGGTCCACAAACCCACACAAACATGATGGGACAAATGAAATAGAAAGAAAATATAGAATATGGGCTCTGTCAGAAACACTGTGATTGGTCAGAGGCTCAAATCAGTAGTGCAATGTCACTATAACAAGTAGCAGACCATGTACTGTGCAGCCATATATTATGGATTAGTTAAACTCATAGTCACAAGAGACCATCTTGCTAGCAAATGAAATGTGCTCCATTATTATATATATTACATTATAACTGATGTTGTATTTTATATTATATATCATTAAATACATTGGTGTTATATTACATTACACGACATGGACAACATATTTGCGAATATACTGCTACATACTGCGATTATGATGCCTTTAACTCGTTTTTTATTTAAATTGACATGTAATTAATACCCATTCACTCAGAAATTAGTTTAAGGTCAAGATGCAGACATGAGCACTCAATGGCACTGTTCTGAATCAATGGAGTCTTTTAAAAAGCTACGAATAAAACGAGCAGAGTAGTTTACAAGTATACGTATATTTAAGGACATATCTAGTTGTTCAGATTACCTCTCTTATGGACAAGCCGAGCATTTCTGCTTTGGATTTTTTGGCTGATTTTTGTTTTCAAAGCTCACAGAATCACTGCTCTACTGGGGGCTGCCATGTTTGTCTCTTGTTGAGCTGAGTGACGTAGGGCAATCCCTGCTCTCTGATTCGCCATTGAAGGACCGAGCCATCTTCTGATTGGCTGGTTCGGTGCTGACGCTTACCTAACAACTTGACTTTGTAGCTGTGGAAAGTCGAAGCTAGCTAGCTTCTGTTTTTCTCATTTTATTTTAACCGAAAACAGCAAAGGCCACCGTTTTTACCTTTCCAAATGGACACACTGCACTATTAACTATCGAACCAGCCCAACAACGCTGGACCTAGCCTAACAAATGCGCTCCAGTTGTCCTGTTTTAACTCTGAGGCGAATGAGCTAGCGTTAGCATAGGCTAAAGGGAAGGAGAACTTTTTCTCTAGGCATCAAAACATGGTCGTTTCTGCCAGGTAACGTCCAGTGACTCAGCCAAGCAACTATGCATGTTTTAAAAAAGGTAATGTGCAGCCGGTGGCTCAGCCTTCCTAAGCTGTGTTGGGGTTCTGCCATGGTTTGTGAGGGAAGTTTCCTCAGGACACTCAGCACCTCAGCAAGGAAGAGCACTGTGATGCAGGCCTGGGTAATTGATAAATATGGCAATAACAGTGTGCTGAGATTCACCAAAAACGCCTCCTTCCCAATTATCCACTACCCCAACGAGGTCATTGTCAAAGTCCACGCAGCTGGTCTTAACCCCATTGACATAAACATGAGGGGTAAGTAAAGTGGCATAGTTTTGCACCTTGTTCTCATATGTGATGGAACTGTGTCTCATTTGAAGTTGAAAGTAACCTATATAGGTCTGCAGCTATATCGGCTTAATAACACCTATATCTGTATCTGCTCCCGCCACATGCTTTTATTGATAAATATGACAATAACAGTGTGCTAACATTTACCAAAAAGGCCTCCTTCCCAATTATCCACTACCCAAACGAGGTCCATGCGGCTGGCCTTAGCCCCATTGACATAAACATGAGGGGTAAGTGGTAGAGTTTTGCACCTCGTTCACATTATTTGTCTTATTTGAAGTTGAAACTATTCTTTATAGGTATGTAGCTATATCTGCTTAATATCGCAATACGGCTGTTTCATGCATACGTCTGTTCAAGGCTTGCATGGTTTTAGCACATTAGAGTGAAGCAAAAGCATGTGACTGGAACAAGAGGCATATCCTTGATCTATCTAATTTCCTAAAATGTGCAGTTTTCGGGCAATTGATTCTGGACCTACTGCTCCACCAAGGTTTTACAGTGTTTTGTTAGAGCACAGATATTTTAACCTCATCAGGGACAGGTGTAGAACATGCAGCACTGAAGTGCAACTAGAACTGAAATCTGAGCATCAAACCACTCTGAATAACTCTGTTGAAGTCAGTGATTGAGGAATCACCTCTGCAGAAATTTGGGGGAAAAAACAGTGGAATTTCCCTTTTAGCTGAAAAAAAATTTCCTATAGCTTTTTTGTGGGATTTTATGGATTGATTGTTGCTGAATAATGCATAAAACTTCATGAATGGCTCTGCTGTGTGTTTTATCAAGCTGAAAGAGTATTACATGGAGAACAACTTAAATATAATATAAATTTACCTTTATACTACCGTTGTGTGTATTTCCTGTGTTGTTTCTACACTAAAACAGGTGTGAGATATACTCTGTTCATTCCAGACAAAGTTTGAAAAAGCTGAATCTGCTGTCATGATGGAAGCTGTATTTCCATACATCTGTGTTTGCTGTCTGTCAGCACCAGACTAAGTGTTTCCTTTCTCTCTTTTCTGACAGGAGGCTACGGTGCTGCCACCCTGGCCATGAAACGGGATCCTTTGAACATCAATCACGCTGGCAGCGAGTTTCCCCTGATCCTGGGCCGGGATGTGTCGGGGGAGGTTATGGAGTGTGGGCTGGATGTGTCCTACTTCAAACCAGGAGATGAGGTAAAGCACTCAATTAGCATAGAGAGAACTAAACAGAATAAAGAAGAAAGAACTCCAAATACCAGGGCACAGTGGACTGATATGAATATTTTGTGACTGATATCGATTTTAAGGATCTAAAGATTCCATTGTTGGCCGATAGAATTTAATATGTTCAAAACTGGACAGACTCAAATGTTTTATTCAAACAGCTGACTTTAGTACCTGGTTGGGGTGTCATATTTTTATGTAGGACTGATTAAAAACAAAAGGCAGCAGGTCACAAAAACATAAAATGAAACTGAATAGCATCTCTTATGTTGTAAAAGTACAATATAGAGTAGAGTAATAAAAAAAAAGTAAAACTTTAGGAGAGGTATTTCAGTTTGTCTCACTTGGACTATATTTAAATGCTCAAAGCTCACCTCCTTCAAACCCGAAGTCTTAAATAACAAATAATGTGAGGTGGTGGAACTTTCCAGCATCCTTACAAGCTTGTTAGTTTTAGTTCATTAGGTCATCAAGTGGAAAAACATATTATGGGGAAATAAGTAAGTGTAATTTATTTGATGCACCATTCACTGGGAGGACATGTGCTGTTTTACCCAGTCCCAGTGCCAGGTAAATCTAGAGCACGGCAATGTGGGACATCGCCTAAAAACATCTCCAGGCATCACTCAGCTGGCCAGGCCATGTTCGCTTAGTTCCACAGCGGAGGGTAACCTGATTTAAAGGAATGAGAACTGGTGAATTAAAGGCAAAAGCTCTCAGCAGACATATTAACACAGTAGCGTTGGGTGTCTGATGTCTGGGTGTGAGGAACTAAATAGTGTGACTGGAAATCTAGATCAAATGAATGAAGTTTATTGGTGTGCTAGTTTTTAAAATAACATAAAATAGCAATTTCTGACTAGTTTACGTTCTGTCCACAAGCAATAAATGAAACAACAGATTTGAACATTTTGCTTAACTTAGTAACCATGAAGTCTTTTACAGGAAATCTGCAATATTTTTACAGGCATTTTTCGATAGCTGTGTGTTTAAGTGGTCTTTTTTTATGCCGAAACAATTAAGAAAGCTTAACAACGCACTCCTAACCATATGTTTTATTTTGCCTAGAGTGATCAAACAAAAAAGGCACTCAATCGTATAAAGAATCTAGTAACAAAAGGAGAATTGCAACAAATTAATATTAATTAAACCAGTTCATAGCAGGTCATGCACACTCCATTAACCATGCGGTGCTGGAGGCCTCCAAGATCAAAACTGAATAGTAATTGATTTTTTTTCTCCCAGTATTTTTCAAAGGCTTATGACATAACTTAACACAATGCATTTGTTTGCTGTTATAGAGCTGATGGTTTTGTCTGTGTCTGTTTGTTTTGTCTTTCAGGTGTGGGCTGCTGTTCCTCCATGGAAGCAAGGCAGTCTGGCAGAGTTGGTGGTGCTCAGCGCTAACGAGGTAATGTCCAGAAAACAAACACACACCTCCAGGGAACGCTTAGAACTGCTTACATAACCCATGCCCAAGCAATACGTGTACAGAGTCAGTAATACAGCTGTTTAGATGTACTTAATCGAATGTTATTTCATCATGCTTAAGCTTGTTTTATTGTTATTATGTAGTTGTTGTAAAACACTCAATGCGCACTCATTTGTGTTAACCTCACAAAAACACTGAATTCTGTATTAATGCAACAAGTCATTAAAACCATTGTGTTGTGAATGGAGTGTTATGTTCTCATGGACCACTGAGTGTGTTTATACTGTGGTGCTTGAAAGTTTGTGAACCCTTTAGAATTGTCTGCATTTGTGCATAAATATGGCCTGAAACATCATCAGATTTCCACACAAGTCCTCAGAGTAGATAAAGAGAACTCAGTTAAATAAATGAGACAAAAATATTTCACTTGGTCATTTATTTATTGAGGAAAATGATCCAATATTACATATCTGTCAGTGGCAAAAGTATGTGAACCTCTAGGATTAGCAGGTAATTTGAAGGTGAAATTAAGGTCAGGTGTTTTCAGTCAATGGTATGACAATCAGGTGTGAGTGGGCACCCTGTGTTTTTTAAAGAACACGGATCTATCAAAGTGTTAACACATGTTTGTGAAAGTGTATCATGGCACGAACAAAGGAGATTACTGATTACCTCAGAAAAAGGGTTATTGATGCTCATTAGGCTGTAAAACGTTACAAAACCATCTCTAAAGAGTTCAGACTCCAGCAATCCACAGTAAGACAGATTGTGTACAAATGGAGGAAATTTAAGACCATTGTTACCCTCCCCAGGAGTGGTCGACCAACTAAGATCACTCCAAGAGCAAGGCGTGTAATAGTCGGCCAGGTCACAAAGGACCCCAGGGTAACTGCTAAGCGACTGAAGGCCTCTCTTGCACTGGCTAATGTTAATGTTCATGAGTCCACCATCAGGAGAACACTGAACAACAATGTTGTTCATGGCAGGGTTGCAAGGAGAAAGCCACTGCTCTCCAAAAAGAATATTGCTGCTTGTCTGCAGTTTGCTAAAGGTCACGTGGACAAGCCAGAAGGCTATTATGAGAATGTCTTGTGGACGGGTGAAACCAAAATAGAACTTTTTGGTTTGAATGAGAAGCGTTGTGTTTGGAGAAAGGAAAACACTGAATTCCAGCATAAGAACCTTATCCCATCTGTGAAACATGGTGGTGGTAGTATTTGATGCACCAGTATTTGGGCCTGTTTTGCTGCATCTGGACAGCTTGCCATCATTGATGGAACAATGCATTCTGAATTATACCAGCAAATACTAAAGGAAAATGTCAGGCCATCTGTCCATGAACTGAATCTCAAGAGAAAGTGGGTCTTGCAGCAAGACAATGATCCTAAGCACACAAGTCGTTCTACCAAAGAATGGTTAAAGAAGAAGAAAGTTAATGTTTTGGAATGGCCTGGTCAAAGTCCTGACCTTAATCCAATTGAGATGTTGTGGAAGGACCTGAAGCGAGCAGTTCATTCGAGGAAACCCACCAACATCCCAGAGCTGAACCTGTTCTGTAAGGAGGAATGGACTAAAATTCCTCCAAGCCGATGTGCAGGACTGATCAACAGTTGCGGAAACGTTTAGTTGCAGTTATTGCTGCAAAAGGGGCTCACACCAGATACTGAAATGAAAGGTTCACATACTTTTGCCACTGACAGATATGTAATATTGGATCATTTTCCTCAAAAAATAAATGACCAAGTGAAATATTTTTGTCTCATTTATTTACCTGGGTTCTCTTTATCTACTTTGTGGACTTGTGTGAAAATCTGATGATGTTTCAGGTCATATTTATGCAGAAAAGTAGACAATTCTAAAGGGTTCAGAAACTTTCAAGCACCACTGTAGATGAAGTAAGAAGGTTTTGTTCAAATTGAGGAGTTGACAACTTATGTTCTTAACATCTAGGCATAATAAAATATTATAATTATGGGGTGGTAGTGGCCTAGTGGTTAAAACACTTGCCTGTGAACCCGATGACCACAAAGTCGCAGGTTCAAACCCCCCACTTTCTACCATTGTGTCCTTGAGCAAGACACTTGACCCTCAGTGTCTCCAGGGGGACTGTCCCTGTAACTAATGATTGTAAGTCGCTCTGGATAAGGGCGTCTGCCAAATGCCTCTTTGTATAATAGGCTAAACAGGTTAAAAGATAGCGAACAGGCTAACAAGTTCCTCTATATTATATTTAGTTGTAGATGTTTAGCTTACTGAATTGTCCACTATAAAACTATAATATAAAAAGTGAAGAATATGTTACTGTAGTGTTGTTTTGTTTTGGGTGCATCCGTTTTAGGTGGTATTAATCCAGAATGGGAAGTGAATGTGTTGCACTGATTAAAAAAAAGAAAAAAAAAAAAAAAGAAATTGCATGTGTTAAATTTAGGATTATCTTTGTGGTTGTGATTTGGTGTGCTGAGCTACTCTAAAAGCAAAAGTTTCTGCTTTCAAGTGCTGTTAAAATATTTTAATTATTATATGAATGATAAAGACTGAACATTCTTGCAATTATTATTCATTATAACTTAAAGGGCTCATATCCTACATATTTTTTTAATAATACCTGAGGTCCACTTGTCATGTTTATGTGGTTTTATGTACCAAAACAGTCATGTTTCATTTTTCCATGGCTATTTTCTAACCTTTTTTATCCGTAAAATTTAAACAGGGTGCGTTTGTTAGTGTGCCTTTAAGACTGATCTGTGTAAATATGAATCTTGCTTTTTAACACTTATAGTGTCAAAGAAAAACTCTCATGCAACTAAAAGAACAATGAAAATATGGTTCTCTGTGATGTGGGCCCTTATTTACTGAATTACCTACTGAAAATGAATATTTTATCATATTTTATGTTGTTCTATAAAGGCAATAAGCTGTCTTCATGTTACAGTGATTTGATGTATTTCTTTATTTTACCTAATTCCTGGGAATGGGGGGCTTCTTGAGTTTTTTGTCATTCACCAGTTCTAGGGCTAACCTTTAGTTCCATTGGCTTTTGTGCTGCGCTTTTCCTAATAACGAACGCCCCTTTGTGCTGTTCCAAATTAGAACCAATTACTGCATGCAAACAAAGAGTCCTGTGTCAGGGCGCTGTTTTCCCTTACAGGCCTAAATGAGTCACTGGGCATTGTGTCCTCCTTTTTAATAAAGCATGACTCAGACAATGACTGTTTTGGATGGTGTGTATGTGTGTGTTTGGCTGGTTCAGGTGTCACACAAGCCCAAATCGCTGAGTCATGTGGAGGCAGCTTCTCTCCCATACGTCGCAGCCACAGCCTGGTCTGCCCTGGTCAACACGGGTGGTCTCAACAAAGACAACTGTGCCAAAAAACGGCAAGTGCACTCTCTCTACTTTGCTGTCACTTTTATTTACCCGTTTACTCAATTGCTTATTTCTTGATTGTCTCTGTCTCCTAGCCACGCATACACACACACACACCACATGTCCTCAGTTCACTTGCCCAAACTCCATAACACATTTTGTTTCTGCAGCCCCGGGTTGTTCTGTTGTGTCCCCCCCACCCCACCCAAAAAAAATCGCACTAAACCAAAGCCCAGTCTTTGATTTCCCTACTTTCTTCCAGTTCATTATGTCTCAAAGAGCAGGCTCAAAGAGAAGCATAATTAATGAAAGGCAGGGAGCCAGGCAGCTCCCTGATGTAAGCGTCCTGAGAGACAGGGTGACCAACACAGGCACATTCACCCCCCCCCGTGTTCCTCAGACCAGCTGAACAATTAGTCCAGATCTTTCTCTGAAGACGCTGTTCGGCTGGGGGGTTAGTTAGGGGTAATTGAGTTTGGTACTGGAATGAATAATCAGACAAAAATCATTTTGTTTTACTCAGTTATAGGTCTGAGAATATTTTGTTAACCTTAAGAAGTAAAAGCTGTCACCAGTAGTGACAAAACCATGACAGAAGTACATCGTCCTTTGTTTTTACTACTTTCTTGTCATTTCTTAATATCAAAACTTAAGCTTGAGTCTGCAGTTGTGTTTTTTGTTTATGTTTGAATTAAAATGTAATAAAATTAATGTAGTAATGGAAAAATTATGTAAACATCTAAATAGTATAATGGCAATACACTAAGGCTGTACAATATATCGCCTGCTAATCGTTATCGCAGTATCGGTCTCTGCAATACTGATATCACAAAAGGCTGCAATATGCGAATGAGCCTCTAATCAATCACAGTATTTCTGACAGGGCAGCCAATCACAGCTCCAGGTGAGTTACTGGGTGTTCGGATGAATCAAGGTCTTCCAACAAGACTGTATTCAATCCAACAAAATTATTTTAATCTTTAACCGTTAAAGGTGTTGTTGAATCTGTGCTTTTATGGGCGGGGCTAAACTGCTGTTGCCAGAATAAGGAGATACATTTTAATGTTGGTTTTGTGACGTCACAAAAACTGATTTGAAGACGGGCTGTTTTTATAGCTTGTTTTCCAGGTCTGGACTGTATGGATGGGAGGAGTAAATGGACCTTCTGAAACAATATTTACAGACTTGAAGCATTTTTAATTCCAGAAAAGTGATGATATGGGCCCTTCAATATCTTGAAAGAGATTGCAATTGAAATATTTAACAGTAAAATCGCAAATGGTATTTCGTCTGTATCGTGCATCTCAACAACAATCAACCTCTAAGGGTTATGTATTAGGTATACATACAGAAATGTAAATTAAACTTGGTTATTGCTCTTGTTCCAAACACAGTATTCTCATCCTTGGTGGTTCAGGAGGAGTTGGAACATTTGCCATACAGGTAATAAACACACAGGTTTTATTGTCTTGTCATATGGGCCAGTTTTCCTACACTTGGATTAAGCCTAGTCGTAAACAAAATTGCAATTCCAGTGGTGCATCACCACTGAAAATAGTATAGGCTTAATGTAGGTCTGTAAATACAGCCCTGTGTCACTTTAAATTTTTGTCATGTGTTACATAAATTTTTCAAAGTAAGGCTAAACAATGACATTCCATTTCAAAATATTAGCTTGTTTAATAATTAGAATGCAAGTTATTACCGTGTTTTTAAAAATCTCTTTACAGTTACTCAAGTCGTGGGGCGCCCATGTAACAGTCACATGTTCCCAGAATGCTGAGCGCCTCGTGAGGGGTGTTGGAGCTGATGATGTTGTGGACTACACTGCAGGGCCTGTGGAGACGAAGCTGCAGATTTTGGAAAAGTGCGTTCAGACACAAAACATGACTCTTAGTTTTGTATTTTAGCAGGTTGGATGTTCTGAAAATCTGTTTAGAGCAGGACAGCTGGTATTTGGAATCTACCTGAATGACCAAACCTGTTTTAGCTTAATTGATTTTACCAAAGCTGGTTCTGGATAATAATTTGTGGTCCGTCTACCATGAGCCTGTATTGAAGTTTGATAGCTTCACTCATTAACTAACTTTAACTTAAAATACAAACAATAAAGTCCTATTTCTTCTCAGTGCTGTTTTAGGTTGAAGTAATTGTAGGTGTTTGTTGTCCAGTTTAACCATTTTCACAGTAAACAAGTGAAACCAAACAATGTTCCTCCAGGACCACAAGACTACCCAAGTGCATACAGGATGACATAGAGTGCAAACAGAAAAGTGCAAGGCTTTAAAACACAGAAGCGAACGAGACAACATTACGGGACAGGACAGTGTGCAGTGCAGCCGACAAAAAAGGAAAAACAATACCAAGTACCAAAAAGTCTTGCATCAGATCCTGTATTCTAGCAGCCGAGTTAAATGTGGAAAAAAATGCAAAGATTTATGAGGTAGGAATAACGGTAATAATAAATATTGAGCAAAGATTGTCATGAAAGTAGTGTGTGTGTGTGTGTGTGTGTGTGTGTGTGTGTGTGTGTGTGTGTGTGTGTGTGTGTGTGTGTGTATGTCT
>JBBPCZ010173646.1:0-16305 GCA_037974445.1 Brycinus macrolepidotus
GGGAAGAACCTTTTCTATTCCAGCATGACTGTGCCCCAGTGCACAAAGTAAGCTCCATAAAGACATGGTTGGATGAGCTCGTTGTGGAAGAACTTGACTGGCCCACGCAGAGCCCTGACCTCAACCCCATCCAACACCTTTGAGATTCACTGGAACCTTTGTCCATATTGTGTAAACTGTCTGTGTAGTTTGTCCCCCACTTTTCTACTCACAGCTTGTCCCAGCCTCTACTTTTCTAGAAATTTGCATTCTTTGCAAACTGTGGTAACCGCCAGCCCTCCAGGAATGGAATTAGGGATCCCTGGTGTGTAATGCACAATCTACAATGAGTCACCATTAATATTATGTGGGGGGACACACAGGTGGGAGGGTCTGGAACGGGGTTGCAGGGGGTTGCTAGCTGTAGTGTAGTGTTTACAGGGGTGTGTAGTTTTCTGTCATGTTTTTGCGAAAATACGGAACAAAGTGTGTTCCGTATCAGTTCAATACGGAACAATTCCGTATTTCACGGAATGCTTGGCAACGCTGTTTAATGGAAACAGTACTGGGTGGATAAGTGGGGGGCGGGGGGGTGGGTGCGAAAGAAATGATCTTTAAAAGTCCTTAATATAATGGCTCCAGCGCCCATGAGCATTGTCATCACAGGTAGTTCTTTGATATTGCCCAGAATTGTTGTTGTTGTAGTTGTTGTTGATGATGTTATCGCCAATGCATTTTACATAATTACACATATTCTAAGCACTACTTATATCATTAATAAAAAAAATAGCCATATGTGTAGTCTGGCATGCTTTAAAGTGGGGAAATCATTTAGGTGGTAAAGAGTTTTGGAAAGGCAGCTGTACTAAATCAAAATAAAATGTAATTAAAATATACAACAAGGTGTATAAAACTGATTCTTCATTGGCATCTGGAGTTTGTATCTGTTGCTTAAAATGCAGTTTAAACAAATGTCATTTAATCCAGAAATACTCATACCCCCGTGTAAAATGACTATCCAAATATGACTATCACATACCCATTCTCCTCTATAGAAGACCAAAGTGGTGGACTTTGCAATTTCAGTTAGGAAGAAAAACTGACAACAGATCAACAACACCATCCATCATGTAGATGCAGATGTCTCAGAGACTACTCAAAAGATGAGTGCTCCAGCATGACCTCAAGAACAGAAAGTTCAAGTTACAGTTGACTAAGAAGTACACTGAAAAACTTTTAGAGTTCTAGTTCAAATCTTTTGGACAGATGAGCTGAAATCTAATCAGAAGTGATGAAAAGAGGAAGGTGTGGAGGAAAAAAGGATAGCACATAGACTTATCTGTGAAACTTGGTGGTTACTGGGCATGTGTGACTGCTAGTGGTATTTGAGAGGTGTTTTCTGAGATGTAGAAATCCATCAGTTTCTGGTTGCTGTTTTACCTTACAGACTACTTTAATATCTATAGTGTTGTATCTTTAGTATCTATAATATCTATAGGGAATTTTTAAATGTTTGATTTTGGTGTGATTTTTGAAATTCTCATTTTAAATGTTATACAATATGTGCAGAGTCAAATCATGCCTCGCTCCATCAATTATTCCAACTTTATTATTAGCTTTAAACACAAACAGTTGTTTAAAAATCAAACCATGTTTAGTTAAAAATATTATCTGTTGTGTCTGTTGTGAAGCTTAAATCTGCAGAAGCTTAAATCTTCAGAAAAACATTAAAGACAATTAAAGAAAACTGATCATTTATTCCAAAACCAAGACTTTTTTTTTTTGGATATTTACTCAAATTTTGTCCAATTCCCACCAGTTTTATACATGTCCAATTCCACCCTCTAGTCATCTAGTTAAGACTCTAGACCAGAGCATTAACGTCACTCTTCAGGGAACAGCTAAAGACCATTATCCCTCCACCAAACTTACTGTTGGAACCATGCATTCGGGTAAGGTTGCGTTCTCCTGACATCCACCAAACAAAGATTTCTCCATCAGACAGTGAAGCGTGAGTTTATGTGGTCTATTGATTCATGGTTGATCTGCTGTTGCTCATAGATATAACAGTTTCACAATATTAGCATTTACAGTTGGCTGGGGCAGATCTAGCAGGGTAGGAATTTCACAAACCGACTTAGGGGCAAAGGCATCCTACAGCCATACCATATTTAATATCACTGAGCTCTTCAACACAACCCATTTAACTGTTAATATGTGTATATGGAGACTGCATGGCTATGTGCTATTTTGAACACCTGTTAGCAATGGTTGTAGTTAAAACACTTAAACTCAATAACTAGGAACGGGAGGAAATAATGGTCTGTGAGTGAGGCTTGTACTCAGGTGAACTTGATCCAGAAATCAGGGGTCTTTCTGAAACTCTGGATGGTTGTCTGGAGTAGGTGGTCTGATAGAGAGTCAGTTACGGATCTTGGTTGAAATCTGACAATTGTTACTTAAATGAAGTGACCTGGTCACCTCAGATTTATTCCTATGAAGTTTACCAGTTTATCCATTTATTTATTTATTTAGATGAGTCATTTCCTTTGTCTGTAGCGATGATTTAAATATGCAGGTATATGACTAATTTACATAAATGCTTCTGCTTTTTTGTTCCTTGGTGATCAAGTGTCATTTTGTATAGAACACTGTAACTAAATGTCACCGAATTGATTTGCATATCATAATATTATATTGTACACAGACAATGTATAAACACATGAACACCCAGGTCAAACCATTAAGCATTTCATAGGTTTGGAGAGGAGTGATGTATTTTCCTCTTATGTTTTCCTTCCTGCCCACACCTGTGCATATTCAAGCATTTTAACATCACAGCTTAAAGCTGCCTGCCTGCTTTGTCTGACCCGGTGAGCTCTCCAGGTACAGCTGTTGACCATTAAGGTTTATTAACGTGCTCCTTGCCATCTAAACCCTGCCATCTGTGGTCAACATGCCCTTCAGCTCCTTAGAAGGTAAGGAATACTAATGCAAACTCTTCAGACAAGTGCTCTAATGTTGCCCTGGCTCATTTGAATTCACACCACTTTGTTAGGAGATCCTATTAAACAAAAACGGCTGGAGATGGTTTGGGATGATAAGCTTGTCTTAATTTCAATAATCTTTCTCCACTTAAACATGTGCGATCATAAACAAGCACACTTGAGGAACTTGGTGAGGTTAAACTACTTGACACCTTTGTTTTAAGTCCCTGAATTAGCGCTGTTTATCGCAGGAGCTGTTGCCGTGATTCTGTTTGCATGTATGTATGCAATTTGGCTACTCATTGAGAATTCATGAGGCTTAATTAATATGATAATTAATTTATAAATTGATTCATTAACTCACCATTTAACACCTTTGGACTACACTTGAGGGACATCCATATTCATTGTGATGTGAATGAGATGGCGCACGCTCCTCTGCTTACAGTCATAAACAAAAGTTTGTAATGAATGATGTTTTCTTGAATTTCTGAAAGTGAAAATAAGTAACACAAATGGCTTTTATCTGCAACTTTTTTTCATACACACTTTCCACACATTTGCTGATTTTAATAATGCGGGACTGACAATAGTCCACCAACCAAAAATATCACTGTGGTCAGAAACCGACCACTGATGAAGGACTAGAGCATGACCAACACAAATCATCAATAACTTTACATGTGCAAGGTGGACGAACAGGACATTTGAGAACTGGATGTAATAAAGTGAATGTGCAGACTCCAGCAGCACTGATCCACTGTGTGCAGCGCATGCACACATATACACAGGCGCTATTCTGCTACAATGTCAGTGTCACTACCATGCTGGCCAGCCATCCAAATAATAACTGGTCACTGGTGGTCATGATCATTGATGAACAGGATGAAAGGGCCTAAAAAATGAAGCAAAGACGCAGTTGGACCACAGTTTGTAGTACAAAGTGTACCTATATGGCAAGTAAAATGGTCTGATAAGATGGAAGTGTGTATATACAATGTGGGTGCAGCTAACGAAGTAAATCCTCTGTGTGTATTCTACAACACTGAATCACCCATTATTTTTTTTGTGTAGTTTTAGTGTAGAGTGATAAAGTGGGTAACATTACTGTCTTCCAAGCAGGAGAGTGGGATTCGTTTCCCACCCTCAGTGACCACACTACACCAATAAAAATCCTTGGGCCAGACTCCTAACACTACATTTGCCTACATCTGTGATACGCAAAACTGTATGTCATGTTGATTAAAAGCTACTGCCAAATTATATGAATTTAGCATCTACAGTTCACCTGACATGCATGTCTTTGGACTGTGGGAGGAAACCAGAGTACTTGGTGGAAACTCACACATGCAAACACCCAGGAATGGCCAGCAAGTACCCAGGACTCTATACAAACAGCAATACATACATCCCTGATGCCACTGCACACTGTGTCATAAAACAGTATGTGATTTTGCACAGTTGGATCCAGTATAATAATACGCCGCATTGTATTGATCTGCACAGTTTAAAATTGGATTACGCTGAAACCTTTTGTTATTCTGGACACTTACTGTGGTGTAAGTGTCTGTGCTGTAACTATCCATCTATCAAACTGCACTTATGTAACTATTTATTCCATATTCTTCCACCTAGTCATTTACTGCCAGCGTTCTGTATTGTTATTTGTTGCTTTCTGTGTGCAATAACCTCTTGTTTGCTCCTTTCCCCTTGCGCTGTACGTTATCTGATGTACAATGCTGTACTAAGAATCATAAGAATATTTTATTGGCATGATTTTCTTGCATTGTCCTCTGTCTGTGCACCAACCTGCCTGTCTGTGCAGTTGTCCTTAAATATTTAATAAGGAAGCATTTGTTCTGCATATACATGCCTGCGAGTTACCTGAACACGTACTGACATGTGATAGCTGATTTCGCGTCAACAAACTCAAAGAAGTCAACTTTAAGGCTGCAAATGAGGTACAGTGGGGTTTCTGGAAAAAAAAAAAAAATACAATCCCCTACTGTCTGTGTGAGCTGAAACGGAGATCAAAGAGTGATACACACTCATACTGTTCTAACAATCTGGCAACAGAAGAAAGAGGTGATATTCTTCAGAGAGAAATTACTTCCTTTCCATTCTTCCTTTCCTTATAAATGAAGGCATAAAATAACCAGCGCTCTTTATAAAGTATTCTGTTGATACAGAGCAGAATTAGATATCAGACAACATAATACAAATACAGCTTATAAGTCTTTCTTTCTTTCCTTCTTTCTGTTTTTGCAACATAAAATGTAGGATGCTTAGCAAACATATTTTCTAAAAAAAAAAAAAAATGCTAAAAGTCAGATAAATGCATCAAACGACACTAACAAAAAATACAGTAAACAAAAAATTGATGCAGACTTAAAGTTTGAGTTCAGTGAACTTCAACTAATGCATTAACAAAATTTAAAAACACTTTTTTGGTATCCTTAACTTCAGTTAACTCCCTCTAAAGCAATCTGGAACGTTCAACAATGAACATTCTAAAGTGTTCTAACTCTCAAGACAATAATTAAAGTTAATGCTGATTCAAGATTACACTTGATATGCCATCTTTTATATTAATGCTAGTTTGTATTTGACACTTGATCACTAACTAAATCCCACAAATCACGGGCTGTGTTCCTTTCCAGTCTGTGGGATCTGATTTTTCCTGCTTTGTAGCCCATGGCATCCTAAATATGTCCATAGAGCTGACTAGTATGTGAATCTACTTGACTACCAGATCAGTCAAAATCAAGGAAAGTGGACAGAAAAGGAGGTTTTCTATTCAGATGCAGCCATGGTGGACATAATAAATGCTATGCAGTCCACTCAAGAGGCAACAGATGCAATGAAGAAATGTACACTTGCTGTTTGTCATGTAATGCTGTAGAACAATTCTGGTCATTCTGAACACACCTGACACACATTAAAGCAGTACTGGCAACATTGTCAAATGGCTGTTTTCATTACACAATTTTATTAACCATCTTTATAGAGTTTATCCTCTCCCTTATTCATTGGCAGTACTCTGGCATTGTAACCATAGTGACCAGAGTTCTTTACTAAAGATTAACATTTTCAAAAAATGGATAAACTTACAACAGTTAGATGGTCTTACTGTTAGACAGCCACTGCCTGTATTTCCTCTGGCTTGAACCTGAAATACAAGAACAATTTACATTACAAAGTAAAAATTACTTAGAGGAGTAAAAAAAAACAACAAAACAAACCAAAAAATAAAAATTGCAACAATGGGTTGAAGGGTTAAGGCATCTTGAAGGGTTAAACCAGCATGGGCACTTATGTTCTAAAGTATGTTCTAAAGTAATACAGGAGCCCAGACATGAAACAACACACACGGTGTCACGGTGGATCACCAAGCATGAACACAAATACAGGGGAATACATACAGACTGTTACATTTACAGAGTATAGGAAGCTGCTGCATGACTGATGTTGTATCTGTGGCTAATTATAATTAAATATGTCTGCTAATTAAACAAATTGTTCCAAAAACTGTTACATATGTAGGGTTATAACATAAAATGTTCATACATTTCTTTATTAAGTCTCAAGGAGGACTTCTGGATCACCTCTCAGAGCTACTTGCAAAATAATAATGGCACCATCATACGAGTGAGAAAAGAAGTTAAAAAGCTTTGCTACTTGTAGAGACTGCAAAACAGACACAAAGAAATGCTATAAAATTTGCAATTGCTGATGCTGAGGGGGAGATGTCTTTATACAGTTGAAGGGGAGAATATAGGGCTCCAAAGCCATTTCCAGAGGAAATGTGCGTAACGCCCAACAGCTGTCTCCTCTAGCTGATTTCAGTGATCATTTTCAGAGCACAACTCATGCACCAACCCCCCAACACCCCCCATCTCCTGCATATGTTGAGACGTTTCATATTTAATTTGACCGCCTCTCTTTTTCTTGTGGGGAAAAAAAGTGATTTTGGTGGATGATTAGAAGAGGAAGATATTTCATTATGATTTCAATTTGAAATGCTATTATCATGACTATAATTGTTACTACATTTGTTGTTATGTAATTACATTTGAATAGCATAGCATAATTATTTAATGATGAGAGACTAAAACTCCATCTCAAACTGAAGGTTTCTCCACAGTAGGCCTGAAGGACTCCACTTGACTGCAATGACTCATCTCTGAAACAGCGAAAACTGTCCTCAGATCAATCTTAATCTTTACTTCCTTTGGTAACACTGCAGTGGATTGTCTGAGAGGCATGCCATCGATCACATCATTACCTAAGTTAGAAGAATATCCCTGGTATTTAAGGTGAGGTGCTGCAGTCTAAGTTGAATTAATATTAAATCAATCGCTTAAACTCTACCGGCTGCTTTTCTGGACATGGATTCAACCTACTCCTAGACTTCAATGGATTTACAAGGAAGAAATCTTGATGGTGTTATTATAGTCTAACACAACTTAAAGGGACCTAAAAAGGTTCTTTGTGGCTCATTTTGGATTGGGCTAACTTACACTATATGGCCAAAAGTATTGGGACACACGTGTTTTCCAGGGTTTGGTCTAGACACTAGAAATATATATATATATATATATATATATATATCCACTATGTACATATACACATAAACACCTGTACATACATATACAGGTTTATATATACACATATATTTGCATACACACAGAAATGTCTATATTTATATTTTTTGTACTATTTGTATGGTGTACTTTTTATATTATACTGTTGTATAGCTTTTATTCTATTGTTTTGGTCCTCTTACCTTTTTACTGTCCACTTTCTGCCATAACAATGCAAATAAAAACTAATAAAGGTTTATCATATCTTATCTTATCTTAGGCCCCTTACTTCCAGTGAGGGGCAGTCTTAATGCTTCAGCATACCAAGACATTTTGGACAACGCCATGCTTCCGACTTTGTGGACACAGTTTGGGGAAGAACCTTTTCTATTCCAGCATGGCTGTGCCTCAGTGCACAGTGCAAGGTCCATAATGGTCAGATGTCCCAGTACTTGTGTGCATATAGTGTAGTTAAACTCTGGTGTATTCCCAACACAACACCCTATTCTATATGTCTACATGCACAAAAGTTCATCACTATGTGAGTTTATACATGTCCTGTGGATTGCTGGGCCATTTTGTCCTCTAGAGGTGTTTTGTGATGCTTAGGATTAGCCTTTATCTTAGCGTTCCTACACAAATGTTCCAGGTCTAAAAATAACACAATACTTTTTTTTTAATTACACATTGCACTTTCTAAAAATGATGGAATGCCCCTTCCAAAAACAACACAATGCCTTTTAAAAAATAATACAATGTCTTTTCTAAAAAATAATAGTGTTTTTAATATAAATAACAAAATTCCCTTTCTAAAAACAACAGAACAAACTTTCTAAAGACTGCACAATGCCAGAGAAAACCGGGTGTTCTGCTTTCCTCCCACTGTCCTTCCACAGTCCTCCTGCAGTCCAAAGACATGCACATCAGGCAACTTGGAGACGCGAAATTGCCCCCCGGTGTGAGTGTGTTTGTCTGTGTGTCTGTGATTAACTGGCAACCTGTTCAAAGTATTTCTTCTCCTTTCACCCTACTGTGTAAGGCTTCAGCACACACTGCAACTCTGGTTAAGGAAAATTGGCTCAGATAATGGATAGATGATGAATTTTGTATTTAGATTACAAACAACTGTTTTTGATTAGGACCTACAGACATTATTTTGGTTGGGGCCTGAGAAACACAGACTCCTGAATCAACCATGAGTGTTCTGACGAGATATTTTCTTTCTAACCCTCCTCTGTTTGCTGCAGTGTGGATGCGCTTTTGATATCAGTATAGTTGCATTGAGCGTTTTGAAGTTAAATATCATGCACTAAACTGTAGGTCACAAATGTAATACTGTAATATAATGTTGTAACATGTTTGTTTGCTGCCGAACATTCTATTTGCTTTGACCCTTCTCAAGAGTACAGAACTAGATGTACTCTAACACACAGATTAGTTTAACCTTGAGCGCATAGGAGCTTCTGTATTCAGAGTTAGCAGCACAGCTGTAGCTTCTGTCTGAAGTTTTGTGCGTAGGCAGAGCACAGTAAAAATGGTCTCACATAGGAATGGCTAGAGCATTCACAAAACCGAACATACACCAGTGAGCCTCAATACTAAAAACCACTGGCAGGCGAGATAAATAACACTGATTATCTTATTAGGGCAGCTGGTGGCCTGGTGGTTTGGGAGTTGCTGCTGCAATCAAAACGTTGTGGGTTCAAATCCCAAGACTGCCAGTGGCACCACTGAGGTACCCTTGAGCAAGGTACCATCCCCACACTCAGCTCCCCAAGCACTGTGTTGCTGGCTGCCCACTGCATCACTTGGTGAATGGGTTAAATGCAGAGAAAGAATTTCACACTGTTCACACTGTGTGCTGACAATATGGGCCACTTTACTTATCTTGTTACAATGGCATCTGTCAAAGGGTGGAATATATTTGCCAGTGTTTGAAGCTGATGTGTTGGAAGCAAGAAAAGGGGGTGAAGTAAAAATCTAGATGAAATTGTGGTGACTGGATGACTGGGTCAGAGCATTTGTAAAACTGGGCAAATCAGGTCTTGTGGGGTCTTCGCAGGATGCAGTGGTTAGCACCTACCAGACAAGGTGCCCAAGGCCCAGTGAAGTGGAAGTGCATGAGGAGTGAAAGCTACATGTTCATATGTTCATGTCATAAGCTAATTTAACTAACACCAACTTCCAACACCAAATACACAAGTTAACATTAGATTGCAAACGGACAAGAAAGCATTCAATAATTTCACAAAATTTGTTTTGTTTGTAAAAAGAAGTTGAAGTTTTGTGAGCTTGTTAGAAGAACACAGGTTCGGTTCCAGATTTTACCTCCAGCCTTTGCATGGATTTGTGAAACTCCATCAGTAGCTCCTGATTTAATCTAGTGAAGTACTGATTCAGCTGAACCCGGTATTTGAGGTATTTGATGAGAACTACAATGTAATCCTGGACTTCCATGTAGAGAGGCTTGGCAATGTTTAAGCAAACACAGATACATATAGACAAACGAATTGGGACACACCTGTTTTTCAGGGTTTGGGCTAGGCCCCATACTCCCAGTGAAGGGTAATCTTAATGCTTCATCATACTAAGACATTTTGGACAACGCCATGCTTCCAACTTTGTGGACACAGTTTGGGGAAGAACCTTTTCTATTCCAGCATGACTGTACCCCAGTGCCCATTGTACAGGACCTAGCATTTGCACTCTGTCCAGTCTATGACTGCACCGCTCCGTACACAGCAGGGTGCAATGCACTGTGTGTTGTGACACATTCCTCTTGTAGCCCTTCTGTCAGTTTGCACCAGCTGGGATAGCTTTTGTTGCCCTGAATGCCCTGATGAATGGTTTGTTCATCCTTAGAAATGTCAGAAGGTACTTGCCAATGCTGACCAGAAGCACATTGTAACCCTTGGTGTTTTGGAGATACTCTGACCCAGCAATTCACTGCAATGAGTCTGTCCTTGTCAAAGAACTGGAACGGAGATGGCGAGCCAGGTCTTGTCGTCCAACATCAGTGCCTGACCTCATAAATGCTCTACAGAATAAATGGGCTCAAATTCCCACAGAAACTCCAAAATCTTGTGGAAAGCCTCCCAAGAAATGTGAGCGCTGCAAAGGGGGAACCAACTCCATATATATATATATATATATATTGTCTTCTGTGTATGTGATCTGATAGGTCCCTGGTGGACAATCTTCTTCTTCTGGTTGAATCTTAGTCTTCTGGCAGCTCTTAATTTTAAGTCAGGGCTTACTAGTATGAGGGACGTGTTTTCTTCTGGACTACAAAGCACAGATGTACGTCTCTCTGGATAAGAGTATCTCGCAAATGCTGTAAATGTAAATGCAAGGCTATCCCATCTACTTTGCTTCCACAGAACAAGCCCAAATTGCTGAATACATTAATGTCAGAACACACAGTGCATTGCTGCTTGCTGTGTATAGGACTGCACAGCCCCTGCTGACCCCTGTCCACTACCAAACATGCCTACAATGGGTGTATGAGCTGGACCAATGGGCAAAAAGACAGCCTGTTGAATCAGGTTTTCTTTAACATCACATGGATGGCTGGATGTGTGTCTTCGCTTACCTGGGAACGAGATGGCACCAGAATGCACTTTGGGAAGGAGGCAAGCTGGCCATGGCAGTGTAATGCAATGCTCTGCTGAGAAACCCTGGGTAGTGGTATTCATGTAGGTGTTACTTTGACACATACCACCTACCTAAACATTGTCCAAGAACGCCCCTTCATTACAAAGGTATTCCATATCAGCAGTGACCTTTTTCAGTAGGATAATACATCCTGCTGCTCATTGTTCAGGAATGGTATGAGGAACCCAACAATAAGTTCAAGGTGTTGACTTAGCCCACAAATTCTCCAGATCTCAGCTTCTGAAGAGAGCTAGTAATGCCACTGTAGCTTGTATTCAGTGTTTCGAGCACTGGCAAAGCTCAGTAGAAGTGGTCTCATTTAACGGCTGTAAAACAAAACAGACATGTAAGAGCTACAGACAAGGTGAAGCCATATCCATGAAGAGGGGTTTTCATTTTTTAGTTTGTTAAAGAATTTATTCAAAGAATACAGTTTGTACACTCCAAGCTCTAAAACAGCCAGTTTGATATCATTCTTTTACTACAAACAAACATATTATCATTCAGCATTTAGCAGTGTTTCAGAATGGACTTCTGTAGGGAGTTCAGAATGGAAACATTGTGGCACAGGATCATCACCAGTCATAACAAAACTTATTTACTTCTAAGGAAGGTAAAGATTGGAAAATGCAAATTTCAGTTGTGACTGTTTTGTGGTACCTAAATCCACAAACAAACAAACAAACAAACAAACAAATGGGGGGGTGGTGGCCTAGTGGGTAGGATACTTGCCTCTAGACCAAGAGGTGATGGGTTCGAATCCTACCTTCAGCACCACCCCTGGGTTCCTGAGCAAAACTCTTAACCCCAAGTTGCTCCAGGGAGACTGTCCCCTGTAGTTAGGGAATGGAAGTCGCTTTGGATAAAAACGTCTGCTAAATGATGTGAATAAATAAAATTTAACTTCACATGATGACTGCTGCCATATGTTTTTAAACCAATTTAATACTAATAATTGTTATATTTTTCAAATTAGCTTTCATGATGCTCACATTTGGTAATCAGCAACTTCAAAATATCTCTCTGTTTTCGAGAATGTTTTTTTCTCTCTTGTAGTGTGAAGCTTGGTGTGGAGGCCTCATGTGGTGGACCTGCCTCGGCTCTGCGCAGGAGGTAAGGGTGGAAGAGAGTGACGAGGTTGCCACTTGACCACAGGTAAGGTGGCGATTGATGTCCGTCTGCGGAAAGTGCCAATATATATTCATTGAAAATGTCATCCACTGCAGAATATATGGCACTCAGTATCCCCACCAGGAATATCCACTCTCCAAACTGCAGTCAGCGAAAAGTGTGTAATCACCGATTGCCACTGGAAGAAGAAGAGAACAACAGGAGGAGGGGTGGGTTACTTACACTGGTAGGCCTGGAAAAAAGCCTTAGGTGGCTGTGGGCTGGCCTTGGTGATGTCACCAAATCTCTTTGTAGATCTTTTATAGATGCTGGGAGAGATTTGCTCAGTTACATTCACTTATTAAGTGAAAACTGATGTACTTTTGTCTGATTTTGTCTGCAGGCTCTCTACACTGTTGTCCACAACTCTCATATCCAAACTTTAGCATTTTATTTTAGATCAAAAGCATCTTAAACAGAAAAAGAATAGGTCATAATAAACTTCATTTCCTGTGCTGATAAAAGCTGGAGATGCACTGAAGTTAAAGGAAGTTTCAGATTTGATATGATGTTTTTTCTCACTTCCTTTTTTGGCTGGGCTAATTTTAGCCATTATTCCACTGAAGTAAAAATATTTGTACTTTAATATGGGATTAGGCTACTCCACTCACCTCTGCATGCTGATGTCCAGCTGTTCCCAGGCTGAACCAGTAGCATTTTTCTTCTAACGGGACATCCTCATGAGGGGAAAAAATATACAAATGATAGAAATATTCAGGGACTGTCAAACAATCAAAATAGTGAATCACATTACTTGGTGTCAGTAAATGTGATTAATCATATTTGCTCAGTTCCCCCTTCCCCATTTAAAAAGCAGTGCATTTACTGACCGGACACAATAAGCTTAACCCTTAGAACTCAAAGTGTATTAGTAAAATCTGATTTTAATGAATAAAAACAGTGTGAAACAGTCTAAAACCGGTATTTGCTCTCCTACATATTCACTGTTTGCTGCTCTTTCACTCGACCACTCTCCAGACTCCCTCTCACTCTGCGGGTTTTCCCCACCCACTTGTGGGCGGAGACTATCCTGAAAGTTCTCCGGGGTTCAAAGATCTTGTACGTTTTTCCGTTTATCTCTAAGACCTAAAATAAAAGAAATATTTGCTCTTGATGGGCATTTGCATGTGATGCCATTTAAAAAACCCCAGTAGCGCTATAATATTTTAAAATAATAATATTTTATTATTTTTAAAAGACAATAATTTTGGTTCTGCGTGACATAGGAACACCAAACAAAGTTCAGCATGACGTCTGACAACTTGAGCATCAACATAAACCGGGGAACCTTCCATATAAAGAGTTGTTTTGCCGTATGACAACAATTTACCCTTTGTTGTGCTTCCAGCACAGATCCATGCCTGTTCTAAGGGTTAATCAAACTGTTTTTATTACTTTCCATTATCCATTAACATTAAGCAGGGTTCAAATGAAGCTGAACTTTAAAAATGAAAGCATGAACGCAGTTTCTAATTTGAATTCATCTCCAGTGAGAGTGATTCCATATTCCACCCAGTGAGTGCATCCACACATCTCCCGTAAGCCCTCTACAGCATAGTTTGTCGAAGGTCCTGAAGATGTTGCTTTAAAAGCCATTTAGAAGTTGAAAGATGTGTGCATGGCAAAAAAAAGATGTTAATAATTTATTGTTATCTTTGGTAGTTATAAAATAAACATAACGATTATCTCTTTTATATTTTAGTTGGTTTTCATTATGGTTCAGTGTTGCGATGCATTCTTTGTAGTATCTTGAGTTAGTTTGTGTTCTCTACTATTTATAGTTCTCGAGCTTAATCATGTAGATTATGTGCTGGGGTCGTTTAGCAGGGCTGTTTAGCAATTTCGCATGGCTTGCACAAATGCACTCTGCTCATCTCAAAATCAATGCTGATGTCATGTGTGAATCTCCAACAGACCACACTATTATGGTTCGTCTTTTGACCCCTTAACCCTTTATTGCATACTGTGGCTTGCTGGGCAGTAAGATAAGATAACGCTTTATTAGGCCCACGGGTGGGAAATTTGCAGTAACTATACTGAAAGCACATTATTGAACACCACTGAAAGACACACCAGCTTAGATAATAAAGGTCCATATATAACACTTTACTTGCTGCATAACACTGATATAGCACTGTCATAAACGTGTCACGGCAGATGTCATAAGCTGTCATGAGTTATAGTGTACACCACTACAAATAACCGTGGGCGCCATTGGAATATATGGTTTATGTAAGTCTGAAATAAAGTGTTTTTTTGATGTTCTGGTACCCATGGGTTATGTCTGGGAAATGGACAGCACAGTGAGAATGAAAAAGAACCCAATAATAATCATCACAGTTATAATACTTAGGTGGCAGCTTTGTAGTATTTTTTCAAAACATTCAAAGCTCAGCAGGTAGCTGAATTGCCAGCTGAGCGTTTGGACAATTAAAACAGGAAAGGAGTCTTATGCTGCATTCACACAGACGACAGTGTGTGAGTCCAGCTCGGATCTCTGCTCACAGCTTTCTGTTCAGCCTCTCCCATGATGTGCTGCAATGGTAACCTGCTTATGGTTCTCCACATTCATCTCACAGTGGACAGAACACAAGGAGCTGACTCATGTGAGACCATTTTACACATACTGTCGTCTACAAATCAGTCACCGCCATATCACTGCTGCATGGCCTGGACGAGCTGGGAAAAGAGAAAAGAGACAAAAATCAGACAGTGTAGCCAAGTGAATTAAGCTGTTCACATTTTACTGCAAAATTTGAGTTTAGTAGTTAACTTTACATAACTTTGCTACATACAAGTAGGAGTAAACTACTGCACATTTGATGTTGCTAAGTTTTGTAATAATAAGACTAGTATAAATACGCTCTACTTCATCATTATTGTACATCATCACCCACTCAATTAATAATCTGCTACTACCAAAAACATTACCAGTAGTACATTTGACAAAACTTGCTGGTTTTATTGAGGTATTGATAAAGTCAAAAATTATACAGTATATGTACTGTACAATTAAGAATTATACAGTATGTGTACTGTACAGTATGGAGTTAAACACTATGTGTACTGTACAGTATGCAGTTATGCAGTAAGTGTACTGTACAGTATGCAGTTATACAGTATGTATACTGTACAGTATGCAGTTATACAGATTGTTTGCATGTAGCATGAACAGGAATAGTATAAATACTTCCAATTTGGACCACTAAACAACTTGCACTAGTTCTTAACTAGTACTTAAACTTTTTTCAGAATCAAAATCCTGGAAGTCAAAGTCTTATGTTTAGCAAAATAGTCATCTGTGACATCCAACATGTTTCTGCAGTCTGTCACACAGTTCATACTGGCTCCCATAGACGAAAATGGCATTGACCCAGACACCCATTACCATCCGGACGGTAATGGCAAACCGCAGAATGATGTCAGCTGGCATGTTGGCAATATATTTAGCTGTATGAAAAGCATTGGAAGACAACTGTAATTGGTCTGAATGTTGATTTACACATGCTTTATTTTGAACAAGGGGAAAAGAGAGTCACTGATATATTCCCTGAATAAAGCCTGACACATCAACAGACACTCCACCGAGGGAATTGTAGCTTTTCTGCATTTTCCCTTGACTCCTCCACTCTCACATTCAAAATTTGGCAAACTCTGAGCTTGAAGAAGAAATGCAATTTGCACAGCGACGAAAATCTCCAACAATGCTGCAAATTTATTAATGCCAAAAGTGTTGTTTTCAAGCAGCCTTTCTTACCCAGACTCCCAAGGCATTGCCTACTAGGCTCTCTTTCTCTCTCTCTCTATCTCTCTCTCACTCTCTCTCTCTCTCTCACTCTCTCTCTCTCTCTCTTGCTCTCTCTCTCTCTCTCTCTCTCTCTCTCTGTCTCTCTCTCTCTCTCTCTCTCTCTCTTCCTCTCTCTGCTCGAGCA
>JBBPCZ010173666.1:0-16305 GCA_037974445.1 Brycinus macrolepidotus
GATGATTCCAGATGATCAGGCGGTGATCAGTATACTGGTGGTGCTGAATGCTGAGTGGTTGGAACACCTTTATCTAAACACCTCGTATCTATAGGCACTTTGCAGTAAAACATTTGTTCCCATTTCTTCCATGTAATCTACACAATATGATAAAGATAGGACATGCAATAGTATTTTCGCACCAACAAGGTGATTCAAAGCAAAATATAAAGAAATGAGGGGTGGCTCAAGACTTTCGCACAGTACTGTACCAAAAAAATCCGTATTTCTATATCAGCACTTTCCAATGACCCTCCTTAAATAGGCTGACTGTTACTGTGCCTCTAAGACCGATATGTGTAATCCTCATTCTGATTGCCCCTGTCTTGTGCATAAATGCTTCAGAGAACTGCATTAATCAGAGTCAGAACCAGAATTGTGTTTTATTTTACAAAAATAAGAAACAAGGAATTTGACTTGGTGTAATGGTGCAATAAGACAAATCAAACTAAATAACTAAACTGTAAATATGAATAAACAAACTGCAAATGTAAACAGTGACCATGATATGTGCAAAGTACACAGCTAAGTGTGCTGGAGTGTGATGTTTGAAGTCCATTTGCTGATGGAAAAAACTCTTCTTGTTGCAAGACGTTTTGACCTTGATGGATCGAAGCCTCTTTCCAGAGGGAAGTGTCTCAAAAAGTTTGTGTCTGGGGTGGAAGGGGTCAGCACAATCTTCCCTGCCCACTTCAGGGTCCCAGAGGCGTACAAGTCTTGGAGAGAAGGCAGATTGCAGGCAGTCACCTTCTCAGCACATGTGACAAATAGACACTTTACATTACATTTGCTTTACATTACATTACATTACATTTACAAAGAGGATCCTGGCATACATTCCTTTGGAATCCAGGTGCTGGAGGATGAAGTAGCATGCCGTGTTAATGGTATCATAACAGACCTATTGACGTCACCACAAGACTCTCAAATGTCTTCATAACCACTGAGGTCATGGTAACGGGTCTATAGTCACTGAGGCTTGTGATCCTTGTGTTTTTGGGGACAGTGATGAAGGTGGAGGCCTTGAAGCAGGCTGGCTCATGACAAGTCTCCAGTGAGGTGTTGAAGATGTCGGTAAACATAGTAGACCGCTGGTCACAGTGCTTCAGGGTAGATGGAGAGATGGCCAAGCTGCTTTGCGGGGATTCTGCTTTCTAAAGAGTCTATTTACATTTCTCTCCAGAATGGAGAGAGGTGTTATGGTGGTAGGGGAAGGGTCTCCTGAGGTGATGGGCAACAAGCTGGGAGTCCAGGCCTTCACTGTAGTGTGGGTAGTAGAGTGGAGGCGAGGGTTTGAAGTTGTAAGTCTGGGGTGAGGGGAAAGGGGTGACAGGACTATCCCATTGTCTGTCAAATCAACAGCAGAAGTCGTTCAGGTTACCTGCCTGAGCCCTTTCCAGGCATCCGCTTCACGACAGTCTGCTTCATGTTTCATGATGGCTCAGTGTTGATTTCTCTATATTCTCCAATTCACTGACTCTAATAACACACCTTTTCACTTTAATCTGAACAAGTGGAGTTAATCTGATGTGAGCTGAATGTGTGGCTGTATGCAATTATGCAGATATCCAGTATGTTAAATACAAATCCAGTATGCAAAACACAGAAATTGTGTCTCTGTAGAGACTTATTTTGATATATTTTTCCATGATATAGGCCCTTAAAGTTAAATCACAGTTCAGTATTATACCTGTGGGCGATATAGCAAAAGTATAACATTACAATACTTCATAGTACATAATATCAGGGATGGTGATTTTTTTTCTGAAAATGCCAGCACTGGGGGCTAAAGTCTGCATACAGCAATTCTAACATAAAAATGTACACCTGCAGTTAGAATTCAGATATTGTCATGATATGTAATGTCCCGAATATTAGTATTAGAACACAGAATCATTCATACTTCTTTTGTCTTTGTCCATTCAGGGATCTCATCAAGAAATTTCTGGTGATTGACCGGGCAAGAAGACTTGGTAACATGAAGGTAAGCATGATGTTCTGTTTTTAGAGTCAATCCACCTAAGCTCATATTCTGTACATAACAATTTGAGAACAGGGACAACCTGTCATGGTTCTTATAATACTGTTTGAGCGAAGTCTAACAGCTCTGAACCAAGTGTATCTCCTTGATTGCTGTTGAAACAACTATTAGTAACTCCTTAGCAGTTCATACAGTTCAACTGATTTTCCAACTTAAACTACAGTTGGCTACTGGTTAGATCTGTAAAATATTATTTTTACCATAAGTAAAAAAATCCAAACCCATGCTAGTGAAAATAATGACCATTGTGAAGAGTGCTGGACGTTATATGGTGACATTTGATCATGATATCGCCTGAAGATTCTCTATATTTCCGAAGGTGTCAAGACACCCCTTCCAGTAAGTGGTTTCACTTACTTAAAGGTGAACCCAAAGTGGGGACAAACTCATTGGTTTCAAAAAGACATGAGCAAGTGCACAAAGATTTATACCTACAGTGTATTTGTTGATATTTAAGTTAGCATTAATACATTTGATGAACCAGTGTTTTCTGAATTTTGCCAATCAGTGCTAATAGAATGTTTTACAAGCCTGAAATCAGACTGTTTGGATTTGCTCTGTCCTGCTTCTCTTAAAATTACACCAAAGGGACCCTGGCAGTTTTGTGAACATTAACCATTCTTTCGAAAGGAAGGCTTTCCTCTTTATTTCCAATTTAAGCTTATTGAACTGCTCTGTCAAAACAATCTGAAACACACAGCAAAGACCATACACTGCACTTAACTAAGTTATGTATCAGTTCGGGTAAAACTGAAAATCAATATGGCTTTGGAAATACTGGTCCAGACGACATGGTGCCCAGGGCTTATTGCGAGAAAATCAAAGATAGCGTCAGCATGAACCTTGTTTAACTGACCTGTCATAAAAGATGGAAACGCATCATTCCCATAACAGCTTCAGCTCTCAAATGAATACCAAAGTATGCTTGGAAAGAAACGTGATCCAGGTTCAGGAAAGGACTTCTTAATTACCAGGATGTGGAGTGAACGTATCTATGGAAAGAGCAGTTAATGGTGCAGAGAGCCTCTGAAAATCGTGCATCTCTCACAATGTTTGGGCTTCTATCTCTCAACTGAAGTGGCCATGTCAGAAAGCAGGATCGTAACTGAAAAAAGGTAATAATTGCCAGCTTTGTGAACTTTGCCAGGTCCTCCACTGAGTAGAAACTGTGTATCAAATTCTCCTTTAACCCTTAGAAGTCAGAGTGTATTAGTAAAATCAGATTTCAGTAAATATAAAGGGTGTAAATCAGTCTAAAACCGGTGTTTGTTCTCCTACACGCTCCCCGTTGGCTCTCCGGACCCCCTCCCTCTGCGGATTTTTGTGGGCGGAGACTATCCTGAAAGTTCTCATGGGGTTCAAAAATCTTGTGTTTTTCTGTTTGTTTCTAAGACCTAAACTAAAAGAGATTTGTTCATATTTGTTCTTTATGTTCATTAGTGTGTGACACCATTTTTTAAACCCCAGTAATGGTTATTATCACATCTTTTTTTTAAATTATAGTAACTTTGGTTCTACGTGACATAGAAACACCAAACAAAACTCAAAATGACGTCTTACACCTCGAGCATCAACACAAACCGGGGGAACTTCCATATAAGCAGTTGTTTTTACCGTATTACGACGATTTACCATGTGCTGCACTTCCGGCACGCATCTATTCTGCTCGCGTTCTAAGGGTTAATAGTGGATATTTCACAAATTAACATTTGATGTGATGTCAGCAGTATGCCTGGTTTCTGTGTGTGTCTTTGTTTTTTTTTTTGTAATGTTTCAAATACTGCTGAGCTGATGTCATCTGTGCCGAGGAGTTGTTGAATGGATATGCGTAGGCATCATTTTCCACTTTCCCATCAGCTGTAGTTACGGTAACGAGCTCACAGATGATTGTTCTCAGCAAGTGTTGATTTTCTCGCGGCTTAAGACATTTTTTTTTTTCTGTTACTCTCTCAGCGCCGTAGCCATGAAACCCATCAAAATATGGGGAATGGGAGTTCACTAAAACTGTGGAGTACTTCTGTTGTTGCCAAGGTCTTTTGCACTTTCTATTTTCTTTTAAGTAATGCGAAACAAAGGCAGTGTCGTGGAAGCTCTTTGCGATTTAATGACACACAGGTTTTACTTATCCGTTGTGGGCAGCCTGCCTGCACGTCCTTTTCCACCACTTGGCCTTGGGTGACACAGTAAAGATGAAAGAGCACATTGGAGAAATTTACACTCATTGTTCACAATTTCACTCAACAATCTTGAATCTTGCGAAAGCCCATGTGCTCTAGATTGTTATCACTTTTTGTTTGGCTGCGGCCCCGCGCGGACAGAAAGGTTGCCTCAGCGTGAAAAGGGGAGAAGTTTGTTCCTTCTTTGATTCCAGTCTTCACAGTTCAGTTTCAATCAAGTGAGTCTTGTTACTGGCTTCATACGTTGCTCCTCCAAGTCAGTAATGGTCTACTTTTTCCCGTCCCTCCTGTCTTTCAGAATGGAGCAGACGACGTGAAAAAGCACAGATGGTTCAAGTCTATAGACTGGGAAGCAGTTCCGAATAGAAGACTAAAGGTAAATGTGATGTCTGCCATCTCTCTCACTCAATAAATCTGAATTAAATTTTAGTTTTAACCAGTGGTAACGTCAAAAGGTCATCTGAAATCATGTGGCATAGTTTTATAACAGCTAAAATTAAATTAAATGATTATAATTAAGTTAGTAACAAACCACTCATCTTAAAGGAAAGGCCTTGTATCTGTGTTTGTGCATGTGTACACATTAGGTATGTCACTATCAGATTTTTTTAAATGCATGTTTTTTTAAAGACATATAACTACAGAGAAAGTACAGACAGATACACAGGAAAAACAGACTTTAGAAAAAATGTATAAATGCATATAAATGGCCATCAGATTCTTTCTTACTGTAGGACAAATCAGGAGATTTTGATATCCTTAATAGAGAAGGTAAATTTCAGCTAAATGAATCATCAAGTGAAGTCATGTAATCTTTACCGCCCTTTTACCGCACTCTTTGTCAAAGTAATATATTTGTACGCATCAACAAATTTCTTCACTTTTTAATACACAATTACTGTTTACTTGCGAATTTATAATATTAGCAGGCACAAGGTGTGCAGAAATTGTGTATATAGTGGTTTGCAAAAGTATTCATCCCCCATAATTTTCTGGATTACAAAAGATTTGTACACATTTTATCCATTCAGTATTTTTAATGTGAACTCTTAAGCTGTAACAATACATTTCCAAAGTCAAAGTACAACATTTTGCTGCAGATTTTTTACTAAAAACATACATACATACATACGCACGCACGCAGACACACACACACACACACATAAATATATATATATATATATGTATGTATGTTAAACTAAACTGCAGAAAATGCTCAGCTCATTTTCACTTCGAAAATGAACAAAACATGTCATTTGACTTGGGACTTGACTATTGACTGTTGAATTTCAAATCCTTTTATCTTTATAGACTTAGGATATTGGCCCCGATACCATAATTTCCAGCTCTCTGCGGTTCTTTCTGTGGTGACACAATTGTAGAAACCATATGTGAAGATTTTGACAGTGTTCTCTCTCTTAAATTTTTAATGTCTTACTCTTTTTTTTTTTTTCCCCTTCTTTTCCTCAAAGCCACCCATAGTTCCTAAACTGTCTCACGAAGGTGACACGTCTAATTTTGATGTCTACCCTGAAGATGAATGGAAAAAGGACACCCCAGTGCCACCAAAGGATCTAGAGATTTTCAAGAACTTTTGAACAGACTTTTGAAAATTAAAACTGGCTGTTCTAGTAGGGCATCTGTTTACTCATTCCTAGACGGAGGCCAGTCTCAGACCACCATGACGGGTGCTTTACGTGGGCGGTGCTGAAATTTTAAGCCCCATATAGGTGACTTCCAGTGATGTCATGCAAAATGATTGGCCTTTTATCTATTTTTCTTTTCGTTTGAGTTACGTAGATCAAACAGACCATGCTATAATGTGGTAAGAGATGGCAATATACACGTATAACAGACACGTCAAACCGCTGTTACACACACCCGCATTGCTCTCTCCATTTGAAAGAACTTCATGCAAATGAGATGACCGGCGACCAATTAGATTGTTGATGTGGCAATTGTAACCAATTGTGTCACACCCACAATCAGATGCTGAGATTCAGCACTCGAACACTGGATGGAACGGTTAACGAATAAAACATTCAAAACACTTGACATTAGTTTAAAACTATTTAAAAATATTTGGCTGCATTCAGGTCTAGGACTGGACTCTGCATTCACTTTCACTGGAGACCACAAGCTGCTTTGCCACAAAGAGGGACCGAGAGGGAAGCGGTTTGGCTTTATGTATGAAAATACATAAATAAAACATCAAATAAAAGCACAAACTCCACCAAACAAACACAATACAATTCTTGGTTTTCATTACACACAAACTATTTCAGAGTTATTTTAATTTTTGAATTTTATTTTATTTTATTTCAGCAGTTGCAAGTAAATAGTCTTGAATAGTCCCAGCCTCCCATCACTTCTGGACTGATGTTATGGAGAAAGATTTGGGATCATGTTTGACCTCAAAAGCCTCATCATGAAGATCGAATGCATAGAGAAGAAAACTCCATTCCCTTTACGTTTCTCGGGGCTTGCTTTTCTTATGCGGCAAAATGGATCTCGCACCAAAAAAAGAGACGTTTTTCTGCAATAATATGGTTGTTTTTGCTGGATCAATACAACATCTTTGATTACCTCAAAGTGGATTTATGTTCTTCGGTGCCCACGAGACTTTACGTTCTGATGTTGTTATAAAGCCAAGGATACATTACAAGCCAGTAGTTTGATGCAGTTTATTATACCTAAGCTATCTGGATTTTAAATGCTGGGTCGTGCTTTATGTGTTGATATGAAGTCATGTAGTCATAGATGCCTTCAGTGTCTCAGACAAAGCCAGAAAATCCAAAGCGTTACATATGAACTGTTACTTTCAATACAGGTCTCGTGCTGTTTGTTGCGGGTACAGTTTTGCTAGTTTAAACAAAGTAGGCCTAATAGAAGCAACGGTGCCCGGTTTGTGTTGGCTTTTGAACAAACAGTCCAAGTTTGAGGGTTTTACTGTAAATTTCAAATAGGCTGCGACATGGTGCTTGAAGAAATGTTTGACCTAAACGTGTTTTAACTGGAAGCTTGAGCACAAGCTTTGTTTACCTTGAGATTTACTGCACCCGTAGGCTTTTTTAAGCATCTAGTCCTGAAGTTGTGTCCTTGTCATCTTCTACTGTAAATACTTTCTGATCATCATTCTCGATTGCATGTACGTACATGAACTTAGCACTTGCCTAAGGTGGCCTTATACTAGGATGTGGGGATCGTCTTTTTAAATGGGAATTCAGCACAATTTGATCCTTAAGATGAAAAAAAAAAAGTCCTTCAGAGTTGACCCGGTATGATGTGAAATGTTCCTTTTTTGATAGAATTGTTCACGAGTGATAGGAACCAGGTGTCCAGTGACTCTAAAAGCTACCTCATCAGGAGTTTTTACATGACATGGTTTTGAATACTGGTGCCTGAGGCATTGTTGTACAATGGTTTTGAGAAGATTTTGCCCATCTTATGTTTTTGATTTTTTTTTTTAATTATTTTTTTTTAAACCCATTCATTTGTATTATTTCATTTAAACCCATCTTTATTATTTCTTAAACCCATTCAGATCATTGTGATGAAACGTAGTACCCCCAAAAAACATATTTTTTCCATCATCAACATCACATAGACAAGCTCAGACAGCATGTAGGTTCACTGTTGGTTTTGAATAGTAAATAAAACTTCTTTGTGTTGTAGACTTTGGGACCCCTGGTTCTTATACCACCAGTTAATATGCGTCTCTTACAGACTGTTTCACATTAGACCACTCCGAATGACCTTTTACATCTCAAAGGCTGAATTGTACAGACATTCTGAGAAATGAATGGAATTCCCCTTTAAACAAAAAGGTACTGGTGTGTTTAAAGCGACTGGTGCAAAATCAAATCTTGATATAGAAAGTTGATGCTATGAAAGCTGTAGCTACTGTGTTTGTGTCTGAATCCAATTCTTTGCTGAAGCTGTTATCTGGAGCTAACTTCCATATGGGCTGATCAGTGTTACCCTGCAAAATGTATATACATCAGTAAGGTACAACGTAACGTTTCAAAAGGACAAATGACAGATCATCTTGTCTGCTGTGGCTTCGTTTAATAAATCTGCTTGTGGATCCGATTTTGAACAGTCATAACTATAACTTCAGTGTTCAAAAATTATGCAAAAAACCCTTGATTTAGCTTCAGGTAAGAACCTTGTTTATGCTGTCAGTTTCAGAAGTGTAGCAATATAAGGCAAAACAAGTACAATTCTTAATTTAAAAGCCTTTTTAAAAGAACGTAGTCGACCCGTTTTGTAGTAGGCGACGCTGATGCTGACTTTCTATAAACGTTTACCATTCTCTGCCTTTTTCTTTTTTTTACCAGTGATTTAAAAAGCAGATCCTGCAAATCCGTTTTTTTAAGTAGTTTCTGTCTCGCATTGTGTTAGTTCTGTGATTATCAACATTGGTGTGTTAAGGTGAAGAATTGTGGGGGTGAAAAAAAAAAACTCTGTTTTTGCTTTGTATTTAATTTAAATGGATTCTTTTCCCATTCTGAAAAGGAAAACTGTGCTTTACTTTATCTTTTTGCTACGATGACAGTTCTATGAACGTTTTTCATAAATAATGACCTAAGTTCGACATAGGAAATTTTATACTAATTTTTAAAAAATGCCTTTTGTTCTGTTCTTTAGTAGGTTCCTTCAACTGCCTTCTTTGAAAGTTGACAGTGTATTTGTATTTGTGGTGCAGTATTACCTGCTGTTATGGGAGCTAAACAAAAAAAAAAGAGAAAAAAAAATAAATTCAAGTTTCCATGTGGACAAAGCTCTGGCATTCCTGCATATTTTTTTCACCGACAGGGACGTGGTAGATTGTGGGTTGAGATTTCAGATGTGTCAGATTTTTCTTTTGTCATCTAAGGAGCCAACAAGCTTCTGCATGAGTTTCTTCCGCTTGGCTGATATGATGGTATCTCTGGGCACTGTCAGGACAGTATTAGTAGGCTTTTGAAGTATCCAGGACCATCACACCAGTAATAAGATTTCTCAGTTTCAGTTTACAGCGTCATCTGGATCTCCTGCAACTGGATCTGATGGTCCAACTGATTAATTAGTGTGATTGCTGACACAATAACACTTCTTCTGAAGTTTGATTTTTTTATAGCTGAATTTGGCCCCTCTCCTCCTCCTACAGTATTTGAAATATAACGTCAAAACGTCCGTTAATATCCCCTGCAGTACGCATGTACATAAGTTTTTGCTTGGTTGATCAAGGACCGAGTATTGATCGTTAAATCTATTTTTGAGGTCGCGTCAGCTCTGTAATATATGGGGAGAGAGAGAGATAACGGTCGAGTCAGCTTCAAAATGTGTGTCAGAAAGAGAGTCTGCGGTGGCCGCAATGTGACAAAACACGAGAACATGACAAACGTGAAGAACCAAACGTGGAGCAAAACACACAGCACACTCATAAACAGACTTTAAGACACCAAGACTTTAAGAAACTCAGGTCAGTTATAAAAAAAGACGTGTCTCACTGTTTGATGTGGTTTCATTAAAAATAATCAGCCCGTGAACACGGCTACGTGCGCTTTCAGCCGTCCTTACCCATTAATGGCTTGGTAAGAGGCGGCGAGTTCACGACCCCTCCCCCCAGTGGTACAGCGGTAGAGTGCAGGCCTCTGAATCAGAAGATTGCAAGTTCTAATTTTTAACACAAACTTCATTTTGCATATAAAATCAATGTTTGGGTGTCATCAAACTGGTTTTATAGCAACCACACAATCACACTTCGCATTTTCTTGCAGAAATGCATCTAGTTCATGTTTGTTTGTTTGTTTTTTATATATAAACACAAATCTGCAATGACTCAAATCCTTGTTGTGTTTTACAAGTCTGACGACCAGTTTCCTAGGCCCAGATTAAGCCTGACCCTTGATTAAAGAGAATTTCCAATCTCCATTAACCCTGAAATTCAGCCCAAGACTGAGCTCAATCCATGTATTCAGCAACTGCCAACATGTGTAGGTTCTTTAAACTTTCAAAAGATTCTTTATGCTGCCACATCTTCTTCTTCTTTATAGAACCAGCCCTTGAAGTGTTTCTTCTGTGGCATCGCTCCAAAGAACCCGTCTTGGAGTCGATGACAAATTACCATGCTTTCCTCCTTTAAGCTTTCACGCAGATCAGGATGAATGAGTCTGTCTGCTGAAGTGGCACAATTCTCTTGCTACCGAATGTGCTTCTAAATCATTTTCTTCATGGAGTCCTAGAATTTGATTTACCCCCCGCGCGTGTCCAAATATTCTTTTACCCACCTCCCTTCACTCCTAATGGACCTTTTGGGTGCTGTTCAAACAATGTAATGGCCTGGAGGCCGGTAAGAAAAACATATAACAGTGAGGTTCTAATTGTAAGTTAATGGTTCCCCTTATGATCATAAATGACTGAGGCAGTCCTGTCAAAAGGGACAGGAAAGGGTGTGTGTGCTGAAACACGTTTAGAGCCCTAGTCCTTTGCTGTTTTCCCTCACGTGGCAGGAAAGCACAGATGATGTGTACACAAAGGGGCATAGGTGAAAATGACCTTTTCTTTGCATGACATAAGTGTAGGCTGGTGTACATGTCCAGTGTTCTGACATGTTATAAAATAGCCATGCCATTTCGTGTGAACTATTACGTAGGTGTTTCGGGGGTTGTAAATCCTCAGCGAGACAAAGCACCTCCTTTACCGGAGCATAAACTTGAGTGCTAACGCATTAACCCTGGCCTGGGCTGCTGAATGATGCCGTCACAGCTATCCTCTCCTGTCATCACACTGAAAGTAGACTACGAGTTGACCTTTCACAAAATGCTGATCTAGGACTTCTTGTCTTTTTCTAAGCCATAACATATGACTGGTACTCTCTGAAGTTTGGCCTGGCGAAGAGCGGGCCTCATCTCTATCTGCTGTCGCTGTATCACATTGCCAATTAACTTGTTGATTGTTGCACAGCTAATATTCTGTAAGATACAGGGAGCCACACTGATCGGTCGGAAGATTAAAACCACCTGCCTGATATAGCGGAGGTACCCCTCGTGCTGCCCAAACAGCTCTGACCCGTCGAGGCCTGGACTCTAAAAGACCTGTGCTGTGGTATCTGGTTCCAAGACATCAGCCGCACACCTTGTAAGTTCTGTAAGTCGCAAGGTGAGACCAGAGATTAGTTTGTCCTGCACATTCCACCAGATGCTAGATCAGATTGAGATCTGGGGACTTTGGAGGCCAATTCAACACCTTTCATTCTTTATCATGTTCCTCACTTGACAAATAGCACTTGCCTTCTTCCCACAGGGCATCCTGGTGCCATCTCACACGCACCCAGCCGTCCACATTATGTAAAAGAAAATGTGATGATCAGACCAGGCCACCTTCTTCCATTGCTCCATGCTCCAGTTCTGATGCTCACATGCTTTCAGAGGTGGACAGGGGTCAGCATGGGCACTCTGAGCGGTCTGTGGCAAGCTGTGATGCATTGTGTGTTCTGACACCTTTTTATCATAGCCAGCAATTACTTTTTCAGCAGTTTGTACTACAGTTGCTGGCTCCCTGGTTGATTCGGAATACTGTTGGTAGGTACTAACCACTGCATACCAGGAGCATTTTACAAGACCTGCCACTTTGGAGATGCTCTGACCCAGTCGTCTAGCGGCTCACAAGTGGCTCCTTGCCAAAAATGCTCAGACGATTATTGGCTGGTTAAGGTTAGATTTAGGATCGGGTGTAGTTTATTGGTTGAAGTTAAGGTCAGGGGTTGGTTTAGCTTTAGATTTTTTAGAGTCTTTCCCCTTCAATTTAAAGTTCAGCTGCATCAACCAGATAAAGATTAGCATCTGCGGGGCACTCTCAAAATAAAGCACAGCCAACTCCAGGCTCACAGCAGTGATGTTTATTTTCAGACACTGGATTTCGATTAAACACAGAAATCTGAAGCTATTTAAACAATAGACTTAACTTTGTATGCTGCAGTTTTACAGTTTTACAGGTTTCTTGGTACCACTTAGTACCACTAAGACTACCCTTATAGAGGGTTTATAAATGATTTATAATCAGGTTGTTAATGAGGTTGTAGACAGTTTAGAAATCAGTAGTTAGAGTAAGCGGTTCAACAAAGACCTGTTGAAGTTGACAGTTTAACATTCTGCATGAGAAAGGGGCAAGATAAGCTGAACAACTATCAAGATCTGTGATCTTGCTGTTTATAAGGGTGGTCTTATTGCTAAGTGAACCAGTTTCTCTTGCCAGCAATTGAGAGTTCATGCAGACGCACTCACTACGTGCACACTGGCCATCAGCTGCAGTATATGTGAGACATTTTCAGTGTCTGGTTGGTGTGTCCCAGGCCTGTGGGAACTACGCAGCTCCATAATGGCTGTGCATACACATATGCTATTGTTGACATCAAGTGTAATGCAGCCACAAGCCTTTCTGGTATCAATACCAATCTGGCAGGAACTTGTTAAAGCCCCACCCATACCACTACACTAGTAACGTCTTACCACAAATTCTTCCCATTGGAAAATTTGTCCCATTTGTGGAAGACCTCATTATACAGATTTACAGCTTATTTTGTTGTAGAGAATGTTCATGAATTTTTTGACAAATAAAAATCTTATAGAAAAAAATGTTTTGCATAAACATTTACTGACAGAATTCCACAACTGCCCATTGACTTCTATTATAAATGTGTATAAATTCAGTGAGTAAAGTAAAAAATATCTTCTGTGCCATCTGTACCAATCAGCTAAATGCTTCCATTGCAGCAGATGGAGATGAGGTTGGAAAAAGTATTCTTTAACTGAATATGTCTGGTCTTGATTAGATCAAGAATGGAAAGGTTTGCACAAAGTTCTCCAGGAGCAAGTCTAAGCTCTTTCAGAAGTCAGAGGATGATCCCTGATCACTCTACAGGGGTGCCTCCTACCATCCGCTTTCATACCAACGGCTAGCCAGCGGACGTTTGGGGGCCTGGCCTGGCCTCTGCTTTATTGAATCCCGATGACATTTATGTAATAGCATCGGACGTTTTGACAGATGTTACAAGGTCAGCAGAATCTGATGCACTTCAGTCCGTGGTTTACTGCTGTCTTTGGAAATAAACTTATAAGAAACTGAATTTGCAGATGATCGAAGAACAAGGGAGTGTTTTTTAATGTCTAAAGCAGAAACAAACTCCTTCTCCCTTTATAACCATGAGCTTTATTCAATGCATGGTTTTGGAACTGTTTTATTTTTTTTTTCTTGTTGCATCCTGTCCCGGATGCCTACCTTGTAATTGGGACACGAGCCTAATGCAATCAAAGGGCCTGACGCAACTCCACACACACGCTTCCATTAACCCCTCACCCCTCCGTTAAAGGCTACAAAAGAGAGAGGTCAATATAAACATCTCCGCTGAGGAAAAAAAAAAAAAACAGGCCTATTAGTCGACACCCTGGAAATGACGGGTTTGCTGCTCTTTTCGAAGCACTTAAAGGCTTAAACTGCGATGTCTTCAAAGAGGCCTGTGATCATGCACACTCCGCCACACCCGCACCGAGGGAAGAAGAAAACAGCAGCACTCGACAGAACCTACTGCAGTTAATTCACAAAAAAGAAGCAGAGCATATTCCAGTCCGATGGATCCCTTCGCTGCTCTGGCGTTTTCTATAATCACCAGTCAGTTTTGAGCTGGCTAGCTCTTTTGGTTGAACGCTGGGAGCCAACTTACATGCCTACAAAGCTGTTTTTATTCTTTCGGATTTCTTTTTTTTGGTAAATGAAGACAAGACAAATCGTTAAATCCCATGCTTCTGCTGAAAATTCAATGCTGAGTAACTGAAAATGTGTCCATTGGGTCCAGTGAGGTAACACCTTATTTTGAAGACTGCCTACATAGGGACTTTATTAGCAAGACTCAAGTATTGAAGTGGCTATTTAAAAAGCAGTACTTGAGTTTCTATTAGCACCTTATTGCAGTATCTACAAGACGAAATAAGATTATTATATGGGCATCATTCACAGGTCATGTTACGAATATCATATTGTTGATTTCAATATATATTTTTTTCTGATGTCAGCATATATATGTACACACACACACACACACAAGCCTAAAGCCAAACTCAAGTTACACTGCTATATATATGGCTTTAAGCTTCTCTTTTTGTATATTTGTGTATATCAAAAACGAAAAAGAAATTATTTGAGCTCTTGAAAATATTGAACCGATTGACCTTTATGAAAAACCTAGAAAGTTTCTTTATGAAGAAAGCATGTACGGGTGGAGCACTTTGGCCCTGTTCGTTTATTCAGTTATGTCCTCAGCTGTAGATTGCATTTATTTAGTCCAGGGCAGAAAGTGCAGCTGCAGGGTGCGCTGCTTTGTCCCGAAATCCACTTTGAATTACTTTTGGAGAGGAAATCACCATCGGAGGATCGGTGTCTTGCCTCGTAGGAGAGAAAAGCAGTTGTTTAAAGCAGATTTTGGCCTAATTTGGCCTCCTGTCACACTCTGTGGAAAATGAGGTCCTTTTGTTTCGTCTCCATGCCAGTCAAGAAACGATGCACTAAAATGCACTGAAATAAAATGCTGCCGAAGACTAAACATTATTCTTTGGACTGATCCATCAAACAACTTGGTTCCCCAAAGAACCTTTAAGTGGATGAATAAAATTTAAAGAACATGATGTAAAAGGTCCCACGAATGCAACAATTTGTTTTTATGCAAGAAACTTCAACGCATCGCTCTTTTGTGGATAAGCTGACCACCCACTAATAGTTGCTCTGCATATTATCTAATTAAGCTAATTCCTTTGATTTTGCATGACAGTCCAAGAATAAGAGTTACTTACTAAGTTGGAAACAAATGCTGGACAGTGTATCCTCTTTATTAGGCCATAAAACTGAATGGGAGGAATTCTCTGTCCACTTTAATGCTGCATACAAAAGTTAAGTTAAACAGATGAGGCCAAAGCGCATCTGCAGCTCAGTTGTGCATTCATCGGTTCTTGTTTTTTTTTTTCCCCTTCTTGATGATCTCATGCCTTCTCTTCACCTCATATCCTCTCTCGGCCCTCTGCCATTGACCTATTAAACCTATTGTGTGTCTTTTTGTCTTTAAACATACACTTACTGGCACCCCTACCTTGGTGGGACACCTCACAGATATGCAGTTACGGACTGTGGATCATCTTGTCCATTGGTCAGTTGGTACCCTAATACATTCCACACCAGTTCCTCTAGGGCCTGTCCAGTCACATCATGGATTTCTAGTTAAAAAAAAGGGAAAAAAAAAAATCTGGACAAATCTTCATTTCATTTGTGCGACCATGTAACTGTGCTCCAGTTACTTTTTTACTTTTTTGTTTGTTTTCTTTTAGGTTTACATATAAAGTTCTACATCTTAAATACTGAGTCTAACTCTTGCTTACAGACTAACTGAACTGTGTATCCATGAGAGGTAATCATTCACTTTAAGTCCAATGATGTTGATGCTCACCACAGGTTTATTATTAAATCAGTCCTCAAAATTATTTTTGCTAAATTCTGATTTTATGTATGAGGAGATGGGGGTGTGCAGCCTAATGCATGTTGGTTTTTGCTAAATATTTGACCAATATATGAGCAGAATGAATCATTTTCATATGAGCAAGCTACAAATCATTGCTACAAATGAAAAGGTAAGGAATAATAATGCATCATTTTGTCTCTGAGCTAAATGCGTGATAATATATGGACAGTGAAAAAATGCAAACACTGGCAAATGTATTTTGGACCACAAAGTATAACGGCAAGTATCAGCACAATAAAATGAATTAAATACATATTATATACTTGATATTTATAGTACATTTTGATGAACACTTAAAAAAAGTTGCAAGCATTGAACAATGTCAAATTTCTATGACACTGCTATATTACATCCTATGGCAGGGGTCACCAACCTTTTTGAAACTGAGAGCTACTTCACGGGTACTGAGCCATACGAAGGGCAACCAGTTTGATACACTAGAACAAAGTTTACCTAAACTTATCTAAACTTCATGTATAATAAACATGTTTTAAATGCTT
>JBBPCZ010173684.1:0-16304 GCA_037974445.1 Brycinus macrolepidotus
CTACTGCATCCTCTACCCCCCGCTTAGACCTATATGCAAATTGAAGGGGGTCTAGAGAACTCTCTGTCTTTTGCACTCCCAGCAGACCACACCATAAAAGATGGCTGATGCCACTACAGAATCATAAAAGGTCTTCAGGAGCGGCCCCTGCACTCCAAAAGACCTGAGTCACTGCAGCAGGTACAGCCTGCTCTGCCCTTTTTGTAGCGAGCATTTGTGTTGTGAGTCCAGTCCAGTTTATTATTCAGATGAACACCAAGGTACTTGTAGCTCTCCACAGCCTCAATGTCCAGGCCATAGATGTTCAGTGGCTGTGGTGGAGGATGTTTGTGTCTCCTGAAGTCTACCATCAGTTCTCTGATGACTCTATTCCAGAGTCATCAGAGGACTTCTGCAGGAAGCAGTTGGTGGAGTTGTAGGAGAAGTCTGCAGTGTAGATGGTAAAGAGAAACGGTGCCAGAACCGTTCCCTGCGGGGCCCCTGTACTGCAGACAACCCTGTCCGGTACACAGCCCTGGGTTCTCACATACTGCGGTCGGTCAGTGAGGTAGTCCAGGAGACATGTGGCGAGGTGATGGTCCACACCTGTGTACTCCAGCTTGTCCCTCAGGATTGAAGGCACTGGAGAAATCAAAGAACATGATTCTCACAGTGCTCCCAGCAGTCTGCAGGTGAGCGGGAATGATGTAGGAGGTGGATGACAGCATCATCTACCCCCATGCCAGGCTGGTAGGCAAACTGAAGTGGGTTCAGTGATAAGCTCACCAGGGGCCGAAGCTGAACAAGGACCAACCGCTCCAGGGTCTTCATCAGGTGGGATGTCAAAGCCACTTGCCTGTAGCTGTTGAGGTCCTTGGGATGTGGGGTCTTCGGCATTGGTATCACACAAAATATTTTCCAAAGCTGTGGTACTCTCCCCAGCTTCAGGCTCAGGTTGAAGATGTGCTCCATCACCCCACACAGTTGATCCACACAGGACTTGAACTGATGCCATCTGGACCCGCTGCCTTCCTAGCACTGATCCTCCTCAGTTCCCTCCTAACATGGGTGGCTGAAATAAACAGGCTGGAGCAGGGTGATTGTGTTCTGGAAGTCGTGGTTGGGGGGAGGAGCAGTAAGCATAGAATGTGGAAGAGGTGTGAAGTGTAGAGGAAGTGTGAAGTGTCTGAAGTGGAACAGAGGTGGGGGTGTCAGTAGCAGATATTGGAGACTGAATCAGGGAGGGCAGTATGGGAGGAGAGGCAGGGGCAGATGAATCAAACCTGTTCAGTTTATTTGCCCACCTCACCCACTGGCAGACAGTTCTGTTCTTTGTGGCCTGAGATGGATCTATCCACACAAAAATGAATGTAGTCCGTGATGCAGATCACAAGACTGTCAATGTCCTCCCCACAGAACTTCCTACACAGTAGACTCAAAACAGTCCTTTAGAGCCTCCTTGGTCTCATCCGACCGTCTCTGCACTGTGCGAGTGACTGCTGGCTCCCTGCGTACTAGAGACTCATACACAGGGACAAGGTGCACCAGGTTGTGATCCGATCTCCCAAGGGGAGGGAGAGGTGATGAACTGTATGCCTCCTTAGTGTTGGCATACAGTAAGTCCAGTGTTTTATTGTCTCTGGTGGGGCATGTCACATACTGGGTGAAAGTGGGCAGTGTGGAGTCCAGGGGGCATGGTTGAAATCACCCAAGATGAGAAACAAGGCTTGTGGATGTTGTGTCTGCAGTCTGCTGACTACAAAGTGGAGAGAGTCACAGGCTGCATCCGCGTTAACTGAAGGGGGGACATACGCCGTTATTGCGATAACATGCAAGAATGCGAGATGAGCCGCTAGCTCATCCATCTTATTGGGGAGAGATCTTACATTCCCCATAATGATGGAAGGGAGAGCTGGTCTATATAATCTCCTTCTCGGGTGACGACGCTCCCTCCTGCTGTGAAAAAGTAAAAAATACAAAATAGAGATGGCCAGAACTAATATGAAACAGTAGTGCATTGTGTCGGATTTTAGCTACTAGAAATTAAATTAAAAAGTAAAGAGAATAAAAATAGGAAAATAAAGAAATAAGCTCAGAAATGTGCAGAGCTGCCGTAACAGGCTGCCACTCGCTGGGGGCATTGGAAGTATACTTACACCGAATAATTTGAGCCTGAATTCCCGTCACTGCTTCAGACACACCCAGTCCTCTGACTGGACATCAGAACCACCAGAACCACCAGAACCACAGACAGTACGAAACCTCCAACCCATAGTTCTGATTTCATTTCTACATTAATTATTTCACAAGCAGTTAAAATGTCATTAATGACTTTCTGTTTTAGATCTCGGTGCTACTGCCTCTTTCCACTGTGTGGTGCTAAAACAGAGAGAAAGAGAGAGGGGTGAGAGAAAGAGAGAAATGGGGAGAGAGAGAGGTAGAGAGAGAGAGAGGGTGAGAGAGGGAGGGAGAGAGAGCGAAAGGAAGAGAGAGAGAGAGAGACTTAAATACTGTAAAACACCATATAACATTAGAAAAAAACACTAACATAAATACAGTAAAACACTATGTAACATTAGAATGAACATAAACATTAGAATAAATACTAATAAACATTACTATAGTAGGAGGGGGATGGGGGAGGCATGTTAGACTGTTTTCAGTGAAGTGATGAATGTTGGTTAGAAGATTCCAGGTCTTCAGGTGTTCAGTTCCATCAGCAGCTCCTGGTCTGATTTAATGATCAGAAAAAGCAGGTAAAAACTGTAAACCCTCCAGGAGAGCACAGTAAACCCGTCAAATCACAACAATTTATTTATTTGTTTGTATTTACTGCAACAGTTCAGTGTTGCTTTGGACAAATAAACACTGTGTATTTGTTCAGGCAAGTCTGTCTGTTTGTCCACCCACCCATCCATCCACGTATCCATCCATCCATCCATCCATCCATCCATCCATTCATTCATCCATCTCTCTCTGTCTCTCTCTCTCTGTCTATCTATCTATCTATCTATCTATCTATCTATCTATCTATCTATCTATCTGTCCCAAATTGTTTATTTGTTTGTATTTACTGCAACTTTCAGTGTTGCTTTGAAAAAATAAACACTGCTCAGATAAAGAACTTCACCCTTCTTTTTTAGTGATTTTACTGAGTCCTCCTGGATGGAGGTGTGATCTGGGACGTCCCGGTGAGGAAGGAGGGCCCTCTCTCTCTCTTTCTCTCTCTCTCTCTCTCTCTCTCTCTCTCTCTCTCCTCCCTCCAGCTTTAGAGGGGCTGAAACTTTCTCCTGCAGTGTTTTCTGCACCGCGCTCTGCTGGACGGTGTGTCAGGATGGTGTGTGTGTGCGGGGCCAGGTTGGCCGGTGTGTGTTTGCTGGTTTTACTGGTGGGCTGTGATGGACAGGGCTCTGGGCGCTGGCAGGCTGGGTCCTCCTGTTATGGTGGATTTGACCTTTACTTCGTCCTGGACAAGTGAGTTTATCGCTGTTTACGTTTTCTTTTAAAAACACTCAAGCCAGGTGGGACAGGTGAGGTACCCTGTATATTTAATGTGTGGAGGTGTTAAAGGGCAGAACAGCGCCCCACATGGCACACCTGAGCTATTACAACAACAATGCATGTTCTGCTTTTTTAAAGTGAGACACAGCTTGATGTGAGAATCATTTAAAGCACCTGAGGTGTCTAATTTTAATTCACATAATTCACATAAGTGATCAGACAACGGCCCAATGTGCCAGATATAATGGTAAAAAATGAGTGCATTCTTTATTAAATATTCATGTAATCACTTATGGTAGTTTTGAATAAGTTAAACTCTACTAAATCAAATATATGATGTTTTCAAATGAAAAAGTAAAAAAAAATGTAAATATTATTACATTGCTTTTAAGGTTCACTACTGTGTATTTTTAAACATAGTTCCAAATCACATCTAAATAATGATTATTATTTAGATACGATTTAGAATGAATGATTTTAATTAGGTGGTTCCTTGTAACCCCTCATCTACACTTTTCAATTATAAACAAAGGCCTGCCTTTTTAAAGAGGCCAAAGGTCAGACAGGACACTGTTGTTAAAGCTCTGTTGATAAATGTGAGTTAGTAGGTTTCTGGATGATAAATATAATATAATATAGTCCACAATAATAAAAACAGAAAATGTGTTAAAGCTGTTTGCAGAAACTGGAATAGCTGGTTAAAGCTCTTACTTATAAATGAAGCCAATGCCCACACAGTTCACCCCTTTAACTGAATTGTTCGACAAAAAAACACATCACTGACACTAGAACTCAATAGGCCCCAAAACTTTTCTGGACCCTCAAATCCCATCCAGCTCCTCATTAAGGTGGATCAGACTTGTGGATTTAGTTTAGGGCACAATTCATTTTTACAGCTCACAGTAAGTCATACTGTGTCCTAAACCACCTCCCCAAGTCCAATGCACCTCAATGAAGACGTTCAGTTCATTTTTACAGCTCACAGTAAGTCATACTGTGTCCTAAACCACTTCCCCAAGTCCGATCCACCCCAATGAAGAGCTGGATGTGGTTTGAGGGTCCAGAGAAGTTTTGGGTTTGTGTTTACGGTAAAAGATTTGGGTGACTACTGACTTCTAGTGCTAGCAACATCTCGTATCTCCAGTTCCATGTGATCAACTACATCTTTTGTAGTCCCCCCCCCCACCCCCCAAATTATGTTGTCAACTGTGCTTTAACAACAGTGTGTCCATCACGATTTAAAAGCTGCTCTTCAGACACTCTGATGATCATGAAGCTCAGTGTTGCAGATAAACACATACTCAGAAGCTGTCTGGTCTTGCAGTGTTTCAAATGAACAGGAGCCCCACAGAATCCGGCAGAACCCTGGAGAACGTCTGTCAGTGTGTCGTGTGTTTCTGACTGCTGCATATGGAAACATTTACCATTAAAAACAACAACTAAGAAAACAACTAAATTACAAAAGCTCCACTGATGAAGAGTCCAGAGGAGCTGAAAAAGAGATCAGAGCAAAACAATAAAGCTCTGAACCAGAGATTGTCTGAACTTAGAATAAAGCAAGTCAGGTCAGGTGGTCCTTATTATCATTCCTCAGTAAAGCTTGTGTACAGTGGGATGAAATGAGGAACTCCGGGCCCATGGTGCAGCTCAATAAACAGGACAATATCCAGCACCGAAATGCCACAGTATGAGATGAGTGCTGAACACACAATTATATAAATAAACTGGAAAATAAACAAACAGAACAATAAATCAATGTGACAAAAAATAGGCTGGACAAAAAACACGACGTAAGGATGAGCATCAAATACACAACATGGCCAAAAGTATGTGGTCCCCCATCATAAGTACCCAGGTCGTGTGTGTAGGCCACGACCACGGCGAATGCACACACACACACACACACACACACACACACACACACACACACACACACACACACACACACTGGCAGTACAACAGGTATTGAAGAGCTCAGTGATGTGGCACAGTCATGGGACGCCACAAGTTGGTTTCTGAAATATCTGCCTTGCTAGAGCTGCCCAGGCCAACTGTAAGTGCTAGTATTATGAAGTGGAAGTATCTAGGAGCAACAACAGTTTTGGCATAAAACTGTAGGCAAGGCATTATCACACACAGAGGTCATTCAATGTGCTTTACAGAGACAAAATAAGCATAAAAGCATAAAAAGAAAAGTAAGCAATAAAAGTAACCATAAACTTAATACATAATAAAAGTAGAATTTAAGATTAGATTAAAACAAGATAAATAATGCAATATGAAAGAATACAGATTAAAGAGCATGAATCTTGAACAGATCTTACTGGTGACTGAAAGCAGCAGAAAACAGGTTACTTTTAAGTTTGTTTTTAAAACTGGCAGATCTGATCTCTATGGTTGAGCGGGGGGGCAGCATTATGACTTAACACTATTTCACCCTGTGTTAATTCTGATCTGGGCTCCACTAGCTAACTATATGTTTATTTATTTAGGACCCAGACCACTGAGTGATATATTAACAATTAGCAACACGTTGAACTCAATTCTGTATCTGACTGGAGGACAGTGTGAGGACCTGAGGACTGAAGTAATATGTTCTTTTCTTGGTTTTTGTTAGACCTCTAGCAGCAGCATTTTGAATAATCTGTAGCTGTCTAGTGGTCTTTTGGGGGGGTTCCATGGCTGAGTAGCTGCACAAAGCCTAAGATCACTATGCGCAATGCCAAGTGTCATCTGAAGTGGTGTAAAGCACACCACTACTGGACTCTGGAGAGGTAGGAAAAGGTTCTCCAGAGTGGTGAATCACACCTCACTATCTTAAAGTCTTTTACCATTTGTTGCTCTCCTGTACGGATTTGTGCCGCTCGTGTTCTAAGGGTTAAGGCCCCTGGTTTTGGAATGGGATCTTCAACAAGCTCATATAGGACTCCAACAAAAAGTACTGACTCTTAGCTGTACCAACTCTATTAACCATAGACGACCAGTCTGTTCAACAGTGATAAAGTCTGTACACAAATGTCTTCTATTGTTGGTTTTCTCCATAGAGACTCTCTTTCTCTCTCTCTCTGGATGAACCTGAGGAGGATGGGGTCTCCTTTTGAGTCTTGGTTCCTCCCAGGGTTTCTTCCTCCAGCTTTAAGGAGTTTTTCCTGTAAAGCTGCTTTGGATTCTGTAAAGTTGCTTTGTGATGACATTGGTTGTAAAAAGCACTTTCTAAATAAAATTGAACTGAACTGAATATAGGTGTGATGTCCACACACTTTTGGCCAGAATGGAGTCAAAGCCATGCAAGAGTGTTAAACTGTTAACAGGTAACAGGAAGATTTGGGTAAACGTGTTCCATGGCAGCAGCACTGATGGCTAGTGAGATCAGTATATGCTGGATGTTGAAGGCTAACAGTAATCTAGCCGCCTTTAGATGAAGATGTTTGGAGTCTTGTGGGTGCTCTGGTATCTTTTAGATGATGATGAAGGAATGCAGAATTCATGAGAGGGTTGGGAGGGGTTATCCACAATGCTCGTGGAGTGGTAGGAGTTCTTGTCGATGGTGGGTATAGGAACCAAGATGACCTTCTCTGCTGTCCTTAAGGTCTGCTGCTGGGATTATTGTATCAGGCAATTGTTTAACGGTTCTTTAAAGACAAGAACATCTGATTCAGATCAATTCACATACTTCATAATTTAATAGTAGAATGTCTGAAGGTCGTAGGCACTGTTTACAGACATTGACTGATACAGAAATAAATTTGGACATTTATCTATCTGCTTCATGATTATTACCTTTTAAAAAACTTATTTACTTAAATGGCCAAGGGAATTACAATATATTGAGCTTATCAACTCAGAAACAGCAGAGCCATTCAACTCATAACTCAAGAGCAAAGAGCATGAGGAGCAAGGGTTCAATTTATGTTAGGAAGAGTGTTTAGTGTTTTGGAGGAAGAGTGTTTAGTGTTTTGGAGGAAGAGTGCTTGGTGTTTTAAGAGAAAGATTTTTTAGGGTTTAAGAGGAAGAGTGTTTAGTGTTTTGGAGGCAGAGTGTTTAGTGTTTAAGAGGAAGAGTATTTAGTGTTAAGGAGGAAGAGTGTTTAGTGTTTAAGAGGAATAGTACTTAGCGTTTAAGAGGAAGAGTATTTAGTGTTCTGGAGGAAGTGTTTAGTGTTTTGGAGGAGTAGTGTTTAGTGTTTAAGAGGAAGAGTATTTAGTGTTTAGGAGGAAGAGTGTTTAGTGTTTAGGAGGAAGAGTGTTTAGTGTTTTGGAGGAAGAGTGTTTAGTGTTTAAGCGGAAGTGTGTTTAGTGTTTTGGAGAAAGAGTGTTTAGTGTTTTGGAGGAAGAGTATTTAGTGTTTGGGAAAAAGAGTGTTTAGTGTTTGACAGGAAGAGAGTTTAGTGTTTGGGAGGAGGAGTTGTTTAGTTTTCTGAAGGAAGAGTATTTAGAGTTTAAGAGGAAGAGAGTTTAATGTTTGTGGGGAAGAGTTTTTTGTGTTTTGGAGGAAGAGTGTTTAGTGTTTGGGAAGAAGAGTGTTTAGCGTTTAAGAGGAAGAGTGTTTAGTGTTTAAGAGGAAGAGTGTTTAGTGTTTTGGAGGAAGAGTGTTTAGTGTTTTGGAGGAAGAGTATTTAGTGTTTTGGAGGAAGAGTGTTTAGTGTTTAACAGGAAGAGTCTTTAGTGTTTTGAGTTTTTAACGGGAAGAGTGTTTAGTCTTTAAGAGGAAGAGTGTTTAGTGTTTAACAGAAACAGTGTTTAGTGTTTAAGAGGAAGAGTGTTCAGTGTTTTGGAGGAAGAATGTTTGGTGTTTCTGGATTATCACTGTTCAGCGCTTTGTGTATTAGAACATTACATAATTTTAGAACATTATAGTGCGCTTTTTAGATGAAGTCATATCGCCCCCTACACTTCCTTTAGTGTATTACAGTCTGGCAGAATGGTTGTGTGAATCATATGAATATTATATAACATTTTGGAACATTATGTAACATTATAGAGAGCTTTTTAAATGGAGATATTTTGTCTCTTGCGCTACAGCTCATACTTGTCATACTTGCAACATTATCTTATTCACTCTCTGCTTGATATAACTTTTATGTTTATTTTTGTTGCAGTGTGAATGACACAGACCTCCTTTAGATGTCAAAAAAATGGTGTTTGACTATTCTGCATTTTCAAGCTGTTGATTTCTGTAGTGTTTGTTGTTTTTTATTTGAAGTAAACAGGCATGTAAATATTTTATGTATGTTTATGTTTGTAAAATAGGAGGGGAGGGGCTTTAGAAGAGCGCAGTGCCTCTGAACCCTTTCTCCAGCTGCACCAGCTGTTCCAGAGCAGAGCGCCGACACACTGATCTCACAGAGACAGAGAGCGAGAGGAGAAAGAGAGAAAGAGTGTTTGTGTGTGTGTGTGTGTGTGTGTGTGTGTGTGTGTGTGTGTGTGTGTGTTTTACACTTTCAGTTTGGTTCTGCCCTGCAGGTCATAAAAAGCCGATTTCAGGAGCAGATGTCAAACACATGAGAGGAAATAGATCCTCTGCTTTAAATCACCAACTCTGCTGCTGCTAATTAGTGCAGAAATATATAAAAATGCATGCTTTTATATGTGTAAACAAATAAATCCATATAAAAAACATTGTTCGCTTTATATTGGGAATAACTGCCTTGTTTACTTCTTTTGTCCTCGTCCAGTCTGTCCATTCTGGTTTTAATTGTCTTCTGAGTTATTTACATCCTGAAGGCCATTAGCTCAGAAAGTCTAAGTTTACAGATTAGGGTTTAGGGGTTTAGGGGTTAGGAGTTAGAGGAGCGCATTCAGGTGTGTCTGAACTTTTGGCTGGTTATTGTATCTTAAAGGGCCAATATCCCTTTAAGATTTAATGTAGGTACCCAAAAAGATCATAATTTTTTTTTTGCCTTACCACTTTTTCTTCCTTTAGAATTAAACAGACTGTGCCTTTAAGACTAATGTATGTAAATGAGCTCTGTTACAACTGGCCACCCTGTATTGCACCTCATTTGCGAAACAGTCCGGACTGAAACACTCCTAATAACTTCAGTGCAACCTTCACTCCATTCTGGAGAAACTCACCGAGTCAGAATTGTTCACAGTGGAGGTGAACTGAACGAGATATCTGCCTCTAAAATCTCCCTCACAGAAAGTTATTCCATCAAATGGTTATGGTGGTGCCACCTGACACCTGAGTCATTTTTCTACCAGAGTTTTGAGAAGCTTTTGTTCTTAAAACTAAACCCATTCATGGTGGAAGGAGACATGCGGGGCACTGCGAGGCAAAATAGTCCCCAAAAGAAAACTCATGTAGTTCAGCTTTGCCACTAGTTTACCGACATCTGGTTCAATTCATTCCATTCATCAATTAATAGAGGGAGTTTGTCTCTTCTTTTTTTTGCTGTGAGGATCTGACTGTACAAGACCATTAGTGAAGCATTAGTGAGGTCAGGTACTGATGTTGAAACATTGCTGTGAGGATTTGATTGTATGAGAGCATTAGTGAGGTCAGGTACTGATGTTGGAACATTGCTGTGAGGATTTGATTGTACGAGACCATTAGTGAGGTCAGGTACCGATGTTGGAACATTGTTGTGAGGATTTGATTGTATGAGAGCATTAGTGAGGTCAGGTACTGATGTTGGAACTTTGCTGTGAGGATTTGGTTGTATGAGAGCATTAGTGAGGTCAGGTACTGATGCTGGAACTTTGCTGTGAGGATTTGGTTGTATGAGAACATTAGTGAGGTCAGGTACTGGTGTTGGAGGATCAGTTTTGGATGGAGCTCCATCACTCCAGAGACTCACACTCTGGGTGGGTTAATTCCCTCTAACCCACGGACACAGTGACCTCAGGGTCATGTGTGGTTCCAGAGCCCGTTCTGTTGGTCAGTGCTTGTCTATGGAGATACAAGCTGTATCAGCACTGGGGCTCCTTAAAGCAGCTGAATTCAGCAGAGGAGCCGTCTAGATACTTTTGGACACATAATATTCCACTGATGACAGCGGCCTGTGGTTCTGGCGGTATACTGTAGATGTGAAATGATGGGGTCGTTTGACTGGATGTTGGTCATTTAGCTCTTTAAGACATTATCCTTTCACTGTTGTTCAATAGGGGGTGCAGGGACGTAGGTGCTAATGGAATTCAGTGACATCAGTGGGTGTACCCTCGGAGGTGCTCCAGTTTGTGAACAGCGGCCATAAATTATTAACCTGATCAGAAGATTGACTTCAGTGCTGGAGAGGATTCAGAGATTGAAAAGTGTCCTGCAGAGAAAATGTTCAGAGCCCAGTCAGGGATCACCGATGAGGCCGAGGAAAAATACTGCAGTGCTTTTATTCATCCATCCTGGCTTTCATCTCTCTGCCACGTGCAGTAATGATGCTGATTAATCATCAAGACTACTATCATCAGAATCAGAATCTGAAAACATAAATGGCTTATAGGACTACTACTACTACTACTGCTACTACTTCTAATAATAATAACAACTAGAATGCATTTCCATAAGGAAATGCAAAGTGTGTGGCGTTTGTTATCGTGATGGAGATATTGGCACTGTTCCAACTCTGACATGTGCCTTATACAGCCCCTGATGTGCTTTTCGATTGGCTGAGCAGGCTCAGTTGGTCAATTTTGGAGCAAAACATGGCTTCTGTGCGTGATAAATGTGTTTATTCTGACCCTTAAGGTGACTAAAGTGCATTAGTTTAAAAGTATAAGTGAGCCAGCTGTTTTTGCTTGATGGAAACCTTTTCTCTGCGCTGTTTTAATCTCCATCTTTCGCAGCAACGCGCATTTTTTCCACCCATTTTCAAGCACGTGGAAAAATAACTTATGTGAGCAGTGGAGTGCAATCACACTTTGCAATTTCCTGCAGAAATCTATTCTATTTATCTTAAATGTGCTTTAGGATGCTTTAGGAGACGACTGTAAAAGGCACTCAGCTCTACTAAAAGATGACCTCCCAGAGAAGGCCTTCTCGGGTGTGTTACATCTGCCGAGCTCAGAGGCCAGGAGCTTTTTTTCTGCTGGTTTTTCACAGCTCAGAAGGTTTTCATTTCACTCCCTGTGACTCTTCTCGCAGACCCAAAGGCGATTTCCAGTCAAGTCAGTTAGGTGTTTATTGTCATTTCAGTCATATACATAGTACAAATTGAAGCACAACATTCCTCCAGGACTACTGTATTCCTCCAGAATCACAGCATTCCATCAGGACTACAGTGTACCTCCAGGACCACAGGGTTCGTCCAGGACCACAATGTTCCTCCAAGACCACAGTGTTCCTCCAGGACCACAGTGTTCCTCCAGGACCACAGTGTTCCTCCAGGAGCACAGCGTTCCTCCAGCACTACAGTGTTCGTCCAGGACTACAACATGTTTGAGAAGTCTTTTGGGGATAAAAGCTTCTCCTGAAATGTTCAGTTCTGGCTTTTTGGCTGCAGATAGATCTCCCTGACCTCAGCAGCCTGAACAGTGTGTGGAGTCTACAGTGATCCTGAGGGCCTGTGTTCTGCACCCTGCAGAGTAAATGTCCTGCAAGGCTGGTAGGGGAGTCCAGCTGAACAGGTCTTTGTGTTGCTGTACCGTGCAGTACCTGAACTATGCTGTTATGCAACCACTCAGGATGCTTTTGATGATTCTCATCATCAAGAACTCCTGTTAGCTTGCTATATTAGTATATTAGCTTGCTAACTACATTCCCAGAAGCCGTCTATCTATCTATCCATCTATCTATCTATGTTTAGCTATGAGACAGATGAGAAGGGAGCTGTATTTATGTGTATAGGAGATTTTACGGGTTTTGTGTGTGTGTGTGTGTGTGCGTATGTATGTGTGTCAGTGCAGGTCAGTGTTCTCACATGAGTCAGAAATGAGACTTAGGAATCATTCATCTGTTATCAATGTGTAATCAATAACGTAATTAGATGAGTTTTCCACACCCACTTAACAACAGAAACTCTGTTTCTTCTGATCTGAGCTGTAAGGAACGAGCTTCTCGACTCAAAGTCTCATCTGCTGTGTTCATCGCGTCTCAGCGCACCCACTGTTCACGTCCAAACCTTTTAATAGAGTTTCTGCTCTGCTTTGAGGCTCAGCATGCAGTAACAATTCCATTATTTTGTCCCCTACATGGACAGGAGTCAACAGAGTGCGTAAGTCATTAACCCTCTGCAGCGCTGAGTCGTTTCACACTGTTTTACACGCAGCTCTTATTTAACCAGTATTGGAAACTCTGACATCATTTTCTAGAGCCGTCGCCTCATTACAGCCTTAAATATTCCCATTGAGTGTATAATAATTGCAGCGTTCCATTTCCAAACAGCTTTGCCTCAGATGCTGCAAAACCTGCCGTCCTTTACTCATCGATTTACAGTGTTTTCATCCTAAAAAAATAATTCTCATCAGTTTCAGGAGACCAGCTTTCACACGTTTATATAACTGAGGCAAATCAGACTGTTCAGCAAACAGAATTCAGTGATTAGAGGTTAGTAATTGTAACTAAGTCATTAGAGTCCAGTGCTTAATTAGAGCTCATTAAATAGAGTCCAAAGTACAGTGATTAGAGTTCATTAATTAGAGTTAAGAAATTAAAGTTCAGTCATAAGAGTTCAGTCATTAGAGTTCAGTGATTAATTAGAGTTCAGAAATTGTAGTTCTGTGATTATAGATCAGAAATTAAAGTCCAGTAATTAGAGTTCAGTAATAAGAGTTCAGTGATTAGAGTTCAGTAATAAGAGCTCAGTAATAAGAGTACGGTGATTAGAGTTTAGTGATTAGAGTTCAGTCAACCGAGTTCAGTCATTACAGTTCAGTAAATAAAGTTCATGAATACAGTTCAGTAAATAAAGTTCATGAATACAGTTCAGTAATTAATTAATATTCTGTAATTACATTTCAGCGATTAGAGTTCAGTGATTAGAGTTCAGTGAGTTTATTAATTAGAGTTCAGTGTGTTGAAACTTCAGTGTTTATAATTTTACATCAGACAGTCTTATTTAAAAAACAAAGGTCTTCTGGGGTCTGAGCTCTTTAAAGCAGTGAGGAGTTTTGGGATTTGAGCTCCTGAGGGTTAAGTTTTATTCGAGGCTGTAAAAGTGATGATGTTACTCATTTCTGCATCTGCAGCTGCAGAAGCTGTTAGCAGGGTAATAATAGCCCCGAGCTGATTCTCTTGGGATATGTGTGTGTGTGTGTGTGTGTGTGTGTGTGTGTGTGTGTTTTTAGGCAGTTTGATTCAGTCTGAAGGTTCTTACGTAAGCACACATTCCGCTCTGATCCGTCTGCACCGCAAACCCCTCCGGCATACGAGCAGCAGAAGCCCAGAACCAAAACAGACCGGCTTTATTTTTCACTCCTCACACTTATATATAGAGCTCACGCTGTTTTAGTAATATCCCAGTTTGTCTCATACTAAATATACTCAAAAATACTGATAAATACATAAATACTCATGGATACATACATACTCACAAATACGCAGAGGTACATAAATACTCAAATACATGAATACACAAATTCAAAAATACTCCTAAATGTACCGTAGGAACGTATCTTTGATATCTCAGAATTAAGACACAGACCCCAGGAGACAGCATGTCTGACGCAAGGGCCCTGCTTTGTGTCACAAAGAGAGATAAGAAACTTTAATTGCCCCAATTCAAACACACAACTGCTTTTAGGAAGAACACCGCTGTAAGATCCAAAGCCTTGGACTTCCGGAACAAAGGTGTTCCCCCTTCACCCTAGAAGGGGGGTCAGAGGTCGGTGACGCCAGGCCTTCCCCAAGGAAGTGGGGAACCATCTGATCCCCACAGATACAGAGAATCTGGGTCATATCACCCTTTGTCTTACAAAAGGGTTGACACCTTGATGACCCACTAGACCACTCAGTCACCATAAAGTTGGGAGATAAACATCAGACGGACCTTAGCCTGAACCCTGTTTACCTAAGAACATTCCAAACCACACACACAGCGAAAAGAAGAGAAAAATGCATTTGTTTGTGTGTAAAATATTCATATCCTAAGTACTGAACGTAGTTATTAACTGAATTCCTTATTGAGTAATCCCAAAGTTAATCTCCTTTATTTAGCATTAATTTTCCTTAACAGAATTCTTGTGTGTGCATATACGTAAAGAAAACCAATATCTGTGAAACTGGTAAAGGTAAGACATGGGTGTTTGATATTATTTTAATCAGAAGGAAAAATGAATAATGTCTGCAATACTCATGTCACTTGAAAATGTGTTGGTGATGGTGTTACAAGCTATGCATAGTATCAGTGTGAGATCAATCAACACCCTTCTCTTACTCCCCCACCTAGTCACCAGACAAAGATAGACAAAGGATCCTTTGATCCTTTATCAACACTTAAAGACGGCAAGCCTTGAGAGAAAGGCATTTCTTGGTGTTTTAAAATTTTGTTTCTTTTAAGTACTAAACAGTGTATCCTGTAGTTAGCAGTCTTATATGTAAATCCAAAGGTAATTCTGCATATTTAGCAATCAACCCTTATAAAACAAGGATGTCTATGGGTTTTTATTCGCATCTGGAAACTGTCAAAGTTAAAACAACTGATGTTTGGTTTTGTCTCGATCCGGGTTTGAAATCTAAGAATGTAGTAATACCCATTTAATTTCAAAGTGTGTATTTAGTAGGATCAAAATGTAGAATGTAGTTTTCTCTGTCCAAGCCTGTGCCAGAGAGCCATAAATCAACTCACACCCTTCCCTTCACCCACAGCTACAAGGTCTGGAGGAAGACGAAGGAAGCCTTTGCTGAGACAAAGAATTTACAGGATTCTTTGACTTTTAAACTGAAACTTTTAGTTAGAAGCATTTGTGTGAGTCAGAAATTGGTTTGATTATTAACAAGTAAAGGAGAATTGTATCAATCATGATTTTCACTCTTTTGGAAGTAGCCTGTAATAAGTACAGCTCAATAGGACATATATTTGTGGATTAAGCCATAGTCTGTTAATGCTGGTTGATACACCAGTCATATTTGGCACCATTGGAAAGCTCTAATCATCATCAATATGAAACTTTAAGTTTCACAGTTATGGACTGTACAAAAGTTATGGAATTTCAATCTTGCAAACAATGGATTCCACACTCTGGAGGGGATCATAAAAACCCCCTCCCCTTTGGGTTTCACGCATCAAATGACTGCTTTGTGCTGATTGGCCAGCTGTAAAGGGGTGGGGGCTGAAGTGTCGCCCTCTCTCCAAAATAAGAACCCCTAGATTTCAAACTAGCGTCGAGTTGAGCAAGAGTAGAGCTTCCACCAGGACCTGAGAATCGAGCTCTTCAAGATTCGAGCCCTTGAAGAATCGAGCCCTTCGAGAATCGAGCCCTTCAAGAATCGAGCTCTTCAAGAATCGGGATCACACCAAGCTCCTCCCTCTCCTAGATCCAGAGTCGAGCCTCCAAGAGAAGTTCCTCTAGCTTCGAGAGTAGCCGGCTGTGCTTCAGATCCGGAACGAGCCAGCCAACCTGCCTCCAGCACCGCTCCCAAATTCAACCGCTGACTTCTTCACTCCACCACTGCTGAAAATGCCAGTACCAACGGTCAACTCTCCGAGCCGTCCACCAAAAGGCACCTCCGTGAGCCACCAGGCACCGCGGCTAGAGTTCTGCCAAGCCCTGCTAAGATGTTGACTTTTCCTGAACAGCGCACACATAACATTCTCTGTTATTTTGATAACCTGGGTGCAAAGTGATCAGATACTCCTAATTTCTTCCTGGAACTGGTTGCGTATCTTTATTTCATTTGCACTCGCTGCTCAGGGTGTTTAAAATCTCTCTCAGTCAGTCTCAGACCATCAT
>JBBPCZ010173713.1:0-16301 GCA_037974445.1 Brycinus macrolepidotus
AAGGGTGTGCACACTTATGCAACCAGCTTATTGTATGTTTTTTATTTTTTATATTTTTTTCCCTACCAAATTTGTTTTTCCATTGAATTGTATAGGTTATAGGTCACATTAAAGGTGGGGAAAGTATTGAGATTATTTTTGTGGTCTCAGTGTTTTACAGCACAAAAACCTGGCATTTTAACAGGGGTGTGTACACTTTTTATATCAACTATACATATAAAAAATGTGTGCACAGTGGGAATCTTTGAATGCCTAGCAGCCGCAGACATTGAATGTTTTTGCGCGTGAAAGAATCATTGCACTTATTTATCCTTTGTATATGGATGTGTGTGTTTGCTTGTGTTGCTTGTATGTGGTCAACTGCGAGATGTTTGTTGTAGAGTCTGACAGCAACTGGAAGGAAAGACTTTTCCTTCACACATTGTGGGTTATATATAATTTACTTGTTGCCGAAGTTCATTTATATGCATTTATGTCTGGAAGAGTTTCTGCCTTTACCTGATGCCTGGCCCTCTTCTGTGAACAGAAGCAGCAAGAGAATCCCAAAACATGTGACTCTTATCCTGTTGATCAGCAAGCAGCCCAAGGCAGATTAGGGTGTATATGAGCATGTCAAATGAAGCTGGAGACAGCTGAGAGCATCATCCAAAGTACACACCTTACATTCTTTCTCTTATTTCCTCATATCTCATTGCTAGAACATTCTTCTCGATGGCTGTGCCCTGTTAGACATCTAATGATTTTTGAGATGACACTTTAAACCACAGTAGTAGGAAAAAAATGCAGAAGAAAGTTTCCTGGAATAAAAGTCTTTCTTCTTAGTAATAAACTGGGATAGATTCAGTTTCCGTTTCAATTCCTAAATGATTGTCATGTGTATTGTTTAACAGTACATTGCTCCATAACCCATAAAATAACCTTCATCTATAAAAAAAAATCACCTACCTGAACCAAATACCTCACATTGAGTGATATTAGTCATCTCATCTTTCTTCATGGTGTTCTTAAAACCCTCTTTGCTTGAGACCCCACTCCTGCTTTATTCATTCACAAATATGGTAACAATCTTGGTAACGTGTGGTAACACAAGTCCAGTAGGTGTTAATTGGTGTTTGTCATTTCAACCATAAACTGTGAATGTGAATGTATTTGTAATATGTAAAACTATGGTTAGATCCAGTCTAAAATCTGATTGGGTATTTTATGGCTCCAATCATGGATCGGCCAATGTGCACTGCCTCACAACAGCCAAATTCTGTATTAATGTACCAAGTCTGTGTATAAAAACTGTGTTTTGAATGGAATAATTGTAAGTACTCCCTGTGTCAGTACTTTTGTGAAACTACCTTTTGCTTTAATTACTGCTTTGAGTCTTTAGGGATACTTCTTCACAAATGTTGCACATTTGGACTGTAAAAAATGTGTCCAGTCTTCTTTACAGAACTGTTCAAATCGGTTAAATTAGATGGTGACAATTAGTGGACTGCAATCTTCACTTCATTCCACAGATTTTCAATAGGGTTTAAGTCTGGGCTCTGATTAGGCCATATGCTTTTTTTCTGGGATGAAACAAGCCTCAAAACTTGCTCAACACATGATTCAGATCCTGTATAAATCCTGTACAAAGGTTTAAAACAACTGTAGTATTGTAATGTCTGTCTGATTTCTATTTCAAGCCCCCCTCCCCCGCCCCCGCCCCCAACAGGGCCCACTAAAAAGTTTTGCCACCATATGTAAGAGCACAGTGCTTGTTTAAATTCTGATGTGGTATTTGTAGCTTCCTTTAAACTTTGGTATGTTTTGTTCTGTGTTTCTAATTACAAAAGTGACAAAAAACTTCAGAAGACATTCAATTCGTTTAACTTAAAAAAAACAAAAAACAAAAACGAGCCTTTAATATCTGGTACAAGTCAAACAGCAAGATCAGTTTTTGCTTTTGCAAAACCATTAATGACATTCTACACAGTAGCTTTAATGTCTGATGTTAACTTCAAAAACAATTCTAATGAACATGATTTATGTTTTTGTGGTATATTTACAGACAGGACACTTTAAAGCTTATCTTAAATATTACATTTGTGATAATGAACATGACTTAAATAACACATTGAATATCACCCTATAGCTCATCTTAGACTCTTGACTAAAATAATTTTTTTTCCCTAGAAAAGCTGCCCAGGTTTTGACCCTTAAGTGAGGTCTCTGACAGTTTGTATCTCTTACCCATGCTAATATGAAGACAGTACCAACAAAATAAACTATAAGCCATGTTTGTAGTTGGAGAAGGCTTGATGATGGAGCTCTCAGACGATTTTTTACTGGATTTTTACCACCCTCAGTGTGCAGGCTTTACAATAAGTAGACAGTGTGTTTGCTGCCAACATTGCTGCATACTGAAATTAGACAGAAAATGTCATTTATTAAAGAGGCCTGGCCACAGCATGCATTTTTCTTGTTATTCTTTCTTGTTATTCATTGATACATTTATTCTTGTTTCTTATGACTTTTATTTAATCAGTATGATATGTTTTGTGTGGTCAACTTAATTTAAATATGTGTATGTATGTATTCATTCCTGCAGTTCCTGCAGTTCCGGCCTGAAATACATTCCATTCCAAATTGGGATGAAAGAAAATTACTGAAACGTTTAAAAGCAATGTTCCTCAAAGAAAGATTGGAAGGGATTTGCATATTTCACCCTCTAACGTGCATTTAACGATTCAAAGAATCTGGAGGAAATTCAATGCGTAAAGGGTAAGGGCACAAGTCTATGCTGAACACCCATGATCTCCGATCTCTCACATGGCACTGCATCAATAACTGATATAACCATGTGGACAGGGGTTTATGTTGGAAAACCTTTGTCAAACACTACTGCACAGAGTTACATTCACAGATGCCAGTTAAAAGTTCACTGTGCAAAAAAGAAGCCTTATGTTAACCATTTCCTGAAGTGACATTGATGGACCATCACACAATGGCAATGTGCATTGTGGCCAGACGAATTGGCACCTTGTTTTCCCTACCAAAGGCTAAAATCACCATTCAGACTGTTAGCAGCAACAAGTCCAAAAGCCAGGGTCTGTCATGGTATGGGGTTGTCAGTGCCCTTGGCAAAGGTTATGTATACTTCTGTGATGGCAGCATTAATGCAGAAAAGTACATTTTTGGATTTTGGGGCAGCATATTCTGGAACATCCTTTCCAGGAAAGTCCATGCTTTTTTCAACATGACAATGTAAAACCACATTCTGCACACATTCCTTAGGCATGGCTGTGGAAGAAGAGGGTACTGGACTGGCCTGCCTGCAGTCCTGACCTGTAGAGCATGACCAATAGAGCATGTGTGGAGAAATTTGAAACAAAAAATGCGACAACGACGACGAACTTAAGAAGTGTTCAGAAGAATAACGGGACAAAATAACACCTGAAATGCTTTATCTTTTGGTATCCTCAGTGCCAAAATGTGTTGTGAGAAGGAAAGGCAGCATTACCAAGTGGTAAATGCTTTACCATCCCAACTTTATTTGGAATGTGTTGCAGGCCTGAAGTGCAGGAATGGATGCAGGAATGTATTATAAACTTCAAATGAAAGTTGACCAGACAAAACATGAAATATCCTGGGTTCATACTGTCTGCAATAAAGTAAAAGTCAAAGTCAATTTAAGAATAACTGTGATTTTTACTTGCATTTTCCATACCATCCCAACGTTTTTGATTTGGGGTTGTATTAGCAGCATTTTTCGATGGGAGTTATACAAGCTGTGTGTGCAATTGAACTTCTGTGTCAGTAGTAGAGGCACCTTAAAACAGCTTAAATATAGCTTAAAAATAGTTTAAAATAGCTTAAAATTAGAAAGTGTGTCTGAATACTTTTGGACTTGTAGTATAAACTGGTTAAAAAGAACTCTAACTCAGATTACCTTATGATCATGCTTTTTGGTGGTATGTAATGGTTAGTAGAGGAGACTTACATTCTGCAGTTCCTTCAGTACTACATCTTTTCCAGCTCCAGAGATGACCTGCATCCGTATTATGTAGGTTGAATTTGTTGGATTCACTATGAATTAGATTTTATAAGAACTTGCAATTAGGTCATATCGTTTTATTTTATTGATGAGCAATTGTTTGGATCATTATATATAATACATATTGTCACTGTTGGAACAAAATCTCATATCTCTAAGAGGTTAACTTTATACACTGACAAAAAGTAAGATATGAGTTTTTTTCTGACATCAATGATATACAACCGATGTATATGGTACAGTTGACCCCTGAAATTCGCGGGGGTTACGTTCCAAGAGCACCCGCGAATTGTGAAAAATGGTGAATTTGTGATGTGGGAAAAAAATGCCTATTTTTATAGTCTAAACCCTGAATATGCCCCCAAATATGCTCCCAAATGTGATGTCAGGGTTTCGGCCACTAGCGGCCGCTCTTAGTTGGAATTGCTCTGCTTATGTTCTGCTTCTCAACAGGAGTCTGCAACCCAGCTGTTCGTAGTAAAAGCATTAGCTGGGTTGCTAGGCACCTGATGAGAAGCAACAGGTGTATTAGATTATGTTTAGGTTAAAAGCACTGCCGTCACAGAGGTACGGCATGTGGTCACCAAAATCCAAGAACAAATATCCGATATTCTCCCATGAGTATTGCTATGCATGTTTGGGGTTTGTATAGTTCATGTCAATGTTTGCTTATACCTATGTATCTGTTTCAGTTAAGCTGAAAGCCCACTGATACAACTGGAGCGCTTTTCCATTAAGGACTGGTTCTCTAGTGACAGTAGAGGATCTCCCCCGCTCGAGCCACACTCGGGCTGGATTGAAAGAACGCTACAAGTGCTTGTGCTGGACTGTTATGGTGTGGGCTAACCGGTGTGAGTCCCGGTTCACACTGCGGACTCCTTCAAGGACAAAGTGTGCTCTCAAACCAACGTGTCTCTCTCTTCCCCTTCGGTGCAGCTCTTTGTTGTATGCTTGTTCTCTTTGGAGATCCTTGTTTGGAGCTAGGTTTTGTTAGAGAGCCGCTAAGCTAAGAGCTCCACTACGTCTATGCTATGAGTCAAGTTATAGGTTTAAGTTATGTGCTAAGCTAATGCTAAGCTAATGGCTAAGCTAAGTGCTAAGCTAACGACTAAGCTAAGGGTTAGGTTATAGGTTAAGGGTTAATGCTAAGCTAATGCTAAGCTAAGCTAACGGCTAAACTAACGGCTAAATCTAAGTGCTAAGCTAACGACTAAGTTAAGGGTTAGGGTATAGGTTAAGGGTCAGTGCTAAGCTACATGCTAAGCTAGGCTAACTGTTAGCAGCTAAGCTAGGTGCAAGGCGCTAGCACCTTGTTTGGGTTCCTGTTCTGTTTTGAGCTCTACGTGTTTTTCCTTGTGTTGAATTCATTAAAGAAGTTCTGTTGCAAGAATTCTCCTGTAAGCCGTCCTCCCTCTACACCCCGACATGACACCAAAACATTTTAAACTCAGCTTAATACATTACCCTTAAAAAAAAAGGTAAACCCATATACGTACTGTACAGTGTACACTGAACTGCTGTCTCCTGCAGTGCTAGAATATAAAATACTGATGTTGCCCCATATATACTGTACTTTAATTCATGCAAGCACATTTTCTTTGGTATGCGCTGCCGTTTTCTTTGGTATAAGCAGGATAAAGTAATTTAATATACAGTTATAAAAATACAGTAAAATGAATGGGTGGCATCTTAGGGCTTTAAGAAGAACAAAACGAAAACACGAGAACACTCAGCGAAACACTCGAGATAGCTACACGCAGGAAACTGTTATGATGCAGGAATGCTGGACTGCATCTGCAAGAGATGTGTCACAGGGCAGCAGCTAATATACGGTTGCTTTGTGTTCTCTCAACAGTACTAAAAATGTATACAGTTATATTTCTTATGGAAATTTAGTTGAATTTACTTTATATTTGTTACAAAATTAGTAAATTATATTTTTCTTAATAATTTAGCACTAAAATGCATGAAAAATTATATATTGCCACGGAAAAAGCAAAAAAAAAAAAAAAATGCGAAGGATATTTGCGGTTTCCGCGAATTTGCAGGGGTTTCCGCGAACAATCATTAGTTAGGTTCTAAGAAAAAATCCGCAAAAGACTGATGCCGCGAACTCTGAACCGTGACTTCATGGGGGTCGACTGTATTCTTTACAAGGCATGTTTCTCTTTTAGTTACATTGCTTTGGAGATATGATTCATAATAGTCTACAAATGGAGCAAATGTTCATCCCTTTAGATTTAAGGCCACATTTACATTTTCATTTTCTATATAATACCATATAATATCTTATAACTGAACATTATTCATTTTCCATAATTATTGAAGCCCATGGGAAAAACAGGTTTCCCTCACCTTCATAATCCCAATTTAACCCTTGCCAACTAGCATTCATACTGATTGGATTCATTCAGAAGGAGCACTGGATGGATTCATTTGGGATGCCCAGAAACTTTCAATCCATATTACATTTATGTTTGTATATGAAAGATCATTTTTATTATCATTTGAATTTGCTATTTAAGGGCTCAGAAACAATGTATATTCTTATCATCTTGCAAATACTGATAAAAGCTGTTTGCATGTATTGCTTCGAAAATGTTATTTATTGCTTATTCATGTCTTATAATGTGTGTAGAATGAATCTACTAAAAGTCCTATGAGACACATCACCTTACAGTATATTTCACGACTTACCAGGAATTGGTGCAAGTGTAGTTGAGGTGGTGGTGGTGGTAGTGGTGGTGGTGGCGGTGGTGATTGGTGTGGTAGTTTTTGATGCACTTGAAAAAATTACTTGGAAAAAAATGCATAACAAAAGAACGCTTATTAGTCCAACACTTGTTTATTGCTTATGGAATAAGAAGAAGGAGGAATGCTGTAGCTCTAGAGCAGTGTTTCCCAACCCCATTCCTGAAAGGCTTCCTGATGTCCACATTTTATATATACACACACATAAATATACATACACACACATATATATATGAAACACTGTGTATAACATGTGAAATAAGTCTGAGAATGACAGTTATAGGTCTAAATGTAACTACTGTGTTGCTGCTATATGAACGTATACGTTATGCATATAAGTGTGGTTTAGTGAGTTTACTTTGATTGTTTGAAAATTATATAAAGTATTAAAGTTTATAAACAGGTTTTAAAACTTACCAGCACTAGTAACTGGAGATGTTTGTGTTGTAACTGGAAAGGATTGAGTTGTATCTGGAGATGTTTGAGTTGTAGATGAAAACGACTGAGTTGTAACTGGAGATGTTTGAGTTGTAGATGAAAAAGACTGAGTTGTAACTGGAAGGGACTGAGTTGTAACTGGAGATGTTTGAGTTGTAGCTAGAGATGTTTGAGTTGTTTCTGGAAGTGTCTGAGTTGTAACTGGAAGGGACTGAGTTGTAACTGGAGATGTTTGAGTTGTAGATGAAAAAGACTGAGTTGTAACTGGAAGGGACCGAGTTGTAACTGGAGATGTTTGAGTTGTAGCTAGAGATGTTTGAGTTGTTTCTGGAAGTGTCTGAGTTGTAACTGGAAGGGACTGAGTTGTAACTGGAGATGTTTGAGTTGTAGATGAAAATGACTGAGTTGTAACTGGAAGGGATTGAGTTGTAACTGGAGATGTTTGAGTTGTAGTTAGAGATGTTTGAGTTGTTTCTGGAAGTGTCTGAGTTGTAACTGGAAGGGACTGAGTTGTAGCTGGATATGTTTGAGTTGTAGTTAGAGGCGTTTGAGATGTTTCTGGAGGTGTCTGAGTTGTAACTAGAAAGGACTGAGATGTAGCTGGGGATGTTTGAGTTGTTTCTGGAGGTGTCTGAGTTGTGGTTAGAGATGTTTGAGTTGCAACTGTCGTAATGCTGAAGGTGCTGTTTATTGTTGGCACTGTTGATATATCTGACAAAGTACATGGGCAAAAAAAAGTTTTATTCCAAAATTGTACATATGGTTTTGTAACAGTGTTGGATATAACATGTATAACATTACATATAGAACGTAAAATGGAATATTTTGATTTCTGTAATAATGGTTGTGTTTATAATGACAAGGCTTTGACAGTTCTAGTATATGTAAAGCCTACTTCCAACAATGTATCATTGAAAAAAGAACATTCATGAAAATGGTCTATAATGCTCTTCAGAAAGAAACTCTTTAGTAATAAATGATCCTTGACACTGTGTGACCATGATATATCAGTTAAATGAATAGATTGTGCCTCTGTTTATGCATTTGTGCATTTAGGTTGTAGTTTTTAGAAAGATAAGTTGTAGAGATTTGAAAAATCTGTGCTACCCCTAACTCCGTGGTTTTTCCTGTTTGTTCTTCTCCATTTTGTTTGTTAGTATTCAGTTCTTAGGTCAGCATTTGTTTCATGTTTCATGTTTAAATCGTGTATTGTTTATTAATTACTAAAGATCATGTCTGCACATATGTCTGCCTACAGTCCTCCATACTAAAGATCATTTTTGCGATGTTTTCTTCTTTTCTCCTCTTTTACAGTCATATATGTGATAATAAGTATACATCCTCTCGAGGGAATGGACAATTTAATGCAAAATGTACTATGAAATAATTAAACTCGGAAAATAAATGTGAAGATTTATTTGCAGTAAAGTGCCATATTTGAGTTTGCAGTGTTTCCATACAACTGCATTTGTCTTAATGTTTGTAGCTACAGTCTTTGTTCTTGAGATTTGTACCATTTATCTATTCTTAAGTTGCTTTGCAAACTTGATAAAAGGTCCTTCAGCTTCTCTGCATCTTCACAAAGTAACTCCCAGAAGAGAAACCCAGTCCCATTCACCAAAATTATGACTCTAGTATGAGGATGCAGTTTCCATAAAATTAATTTGAACACTTGTGCATTCATTAAAGCCCTCATTCATTTTTAATTGAGACTGGAAGAAGTTTCATTTTTCCTGAATCGGTGTGCCTCTCTGACCAGAAGCAGAGAGAGAACCACAAAATGAGAAATGAGAACCACAAAATCCTGTTGCTCTGTAACTATAGTGCTGAAGAGTGTATTTAAAGTATACATCAGCTGACGGCATGCACTTCAAGTACACACTTGTTATTCTTTTCTTCCTCCTAGTGATTTTTTTCTTCCTAAAAGCCCATATTTGGAATATGAATCATGTTCTCACTCAGCTTGCCAATCTGGTTTTCTAACAAGGAAGTGTCATCTTGGCAGTACAAACAAAAAGACTACAAACCCCCAGAAGTCCTCTCAGCTAAAGCCATCACTGAACATGTAAGACTGCAATCTTCGATCAATATTTAGGATTCTAAACAATTTCTAGGCCTTGAAAGAAAATGGTTAATTTTTTTCTGATCCCTTTCATTGAAGTGTGTATTCAGATGACTCTGTGCTGTTTTAATCTCTGTCTGGGCCATGCTCACACCCCCACCCCACCTGCCTTTAAAGGGGAAGTCCACTTTATTTCCAAAATCCCCCATAATGCAGTTTTTAAAGTGTAAACAGAGAGGTTCAGAGCAGGTTTGGTATTGGAGGCATCAGAATGTAACTGCTGCACCTCAGCAACCATTAGTAACCACCTAGCAACACCACCTAGCAACAACTACAGTTTCCATAGTAACCGTGCAATCATGCTTTGCATTTTCTCATGGAAATGCATTCTAGCTTGTAAATAAAATTTTATAAATGTAACTAGAATTTTCCCAATATACCTTAGACTTATGGTAAGTAACTTCTAAGTTGGAAATACTTAACACCATTCATTTGTTTATTACTGTCTAATTAAGTTTATACTATTATTAGTATAATAAATCAATATCTGGTCACAGCTTACCAGAGTTATGTTCTGTAACTGCAGATGTCAAAGCTGTAGACGTAGTAACACTCATGGATGTAGTCCTTTGGTCGACGGTGGCCTCTGGTGTAGATGTTGCTGTACTTGTTGAACTAAATATAGTAGCTGCTGTACTTGGGGAATTAGCTGTGGTTTCTTGGGAAAAGATTATTTTCATAAATGAATTACTGGTCAGCAATCAAATACTGCATAACTATATTGTATTTCAACATGCTAAAAAAGTCTAGTGTAGCGAGTTATATAAATCGTTCCATTGCAATTTATATGGGCAGTTACTGGATCTTCCCCTGGAAAAATACTATCAATTAGAATAAATACAAAAACAAGAATTTCATACGATTATTAATATAATAAAACAATGTCTGTTTGCAGTTTGCCAGAGTTGTCTTTTGCAATGGCAGATGTCAAACTTGTTGGAGTAGCAACCTTTTTTCACTATTACAGTTTTTCTTTAACTTTAAAATGTATTTTTCAGGAAATACTGAACACCGTTCATTAGTTAATTACTGTCTAAATTTGCTAATTTATATTTTCATACTTATTTAAATATAAAAGACAAAAAAGTCAGTGTAATAAAATAATGTCTTTTGTTTTAAATCACTACTTACCAGTGTTCATGAGTGTTCTCATTGGTGGGGTAATAAAGGTGGTTGCTGGTGCAGATGTTGTATTTATTGAATTAACTGTAGTTTTAAAGGAAAGATTTCATTTAGACAATTCATTAAGACATTATCGGTTAACAGCTGAAACAAGTTAAGTATATACCTGGAATTTTATACAGACAAATGACTACATCAACTCAAATGACGACACAGCCAACCTCACTCCAGCCATTGCATGGATTTTAAAACTTTGATTTAACTGAATGTTGGACTGATTATCTAGGGTAGGTACTAGGGTGGTAACCGTAAAACCTGGGTTTCCTTGATTACACATCAGATCTTCAGGTTGTTTAGATTGGATATATTCCTGTTTCTGTTAATCGGTCTGGTGTTAAGTTTAAAAGACCGTATGACTATATGATATGATATGATATGAACAATAAGGCATTTGTTTCATTGTATTTGTAGATGTTCCATTACAGTAACAATGTCGGTGGGTGTGAATATGTTTAATCTGTGATGCTGTGAGCAGATCTGAATGTGGCTGCTGATGTTTAATGTTATCCTGTGTGAATGGATGAGGATGAGATTGTGTCTCAACCTGTGCAGGTTTGTACGTAGTCTGTGCAGCAGTCCTTAAATTTCAGGCAGGCCTCGTCACAGAAGCAGCCTCTATTGCAGGTATTATTCTGTCCTAGGCAGCACATCTGTGGGGGGTCTGAGCATCCAGCTACAGTACAACAATCATGAAGAAAACTATGGATCAATGGGACTGGGATAAGACTTTTAAAAATCAACCAAGAAATCAGTGTATAAAAGTTTACAATGTTAAAAATATCAGTAATGTTACATCATGTTAAAAATTGCTACATTTTGTTGTAAACTACAAAGCATTGTGGGCATTTCTGACAATTTTAGGTATCACCTCAATGCAGGATGTTTTTGTAAATTCAAGTAAAGACGTTGAGCCTAGTGGTTAACTTTCAGGAATAAAACAAAAGACAACTCTGTTTAGGCCAATATTATTTTCTTTTTGTTTAGATTATTTTTATTGCTTTTCAGTCATAATAACTTACCAGGGTTGTTTCTTGTAAATGTGGTCAGTTCAACAGTACTTCCCATATATGTGCGTACTTTCAATGATCTCTGGTGATTATGGTAGCTGGTGAATTAACTAGTGTAGTTTCTTTATTCCTATTAACCTCACTATATGCTTTTTATCGTCCTCTTTGTTTTTATTTATTTCACTGTTGTAGTTGATTCATTTTAGAGTGTAATTTATAAGAATGAAATACACAGTACCATAGTTAGTTCATACCATTACACTTGATTATAAGTATAATAAAATCAAAGAAACAAGTTAGTATAATAAAGAAATGTCCACTGTTTTTATTCACAACTCACTGTAGTACTTTTTTATGTAGTTTTTTTTTTTGCGGTACTATAGGAAAGATTACTTTCATTAATAAGTTACTGGTCAACAACTCAAATAATTACATAACTATAGTGTAAAAATCACAACATACAACTCAAATGACAACATGCTAAAAGTCCAGTGTAATTATTGAATTTGTTTGATAAAACAGTGTACTTCGAAAGATTTTAATATGTAATTATTCTCAGTGTACTGTTCTTAGAGTAAGAAAACAATCTAATGTCTCCACTAAATATTATATAGTTTGAGGACAGGAAATGAGTTAAGAAAAAAATAAGACATGTAAGTCTTATATTCATCAACAAGAACTTGTTTTCATAACCCACAACACCAAGACCAAGTAAAATGAATGTTATGCTTAATTTCAGTTTCACATTATTAATGAGCTTAAATGATTGGGGATCTACTATTTTTGTAATTGGTCTGACTGTCTTCAACGTGGCTGCATTCTTCTACATGGTAAAGTTTTGATCATTTTAAAGGCTCACAGTAAGTCATACATTGTTGTTACCACGCTTACAAGTCTAAACCATAGTGAAGAGCTGAACGTGGTTTGAGTGTGCTGAGAGGAGTGAGCCACGTTTGCTTTATAGCTCCAGTTCTAAACTAAAGAAGCAAAATTTGGACACAAACATGTCTTGGCCAGTTGATTACATCAAAGGTAAGTGAAAAACTGTGTAAAGCCAAGAAACCATCTGTTAAAAGGTTTTTTAAGGAACAAAATGTGGTTCTTCTGACTTTGGAATATGGAACAGTGGAAGCCAACATGATACAAAGCACCTGAAAATACAGTAAAGGATCTAACCTTATCATTCAGTGTACTGTATTTATTATTCAAGTCACTTAAACTGTTAATTTATATGTCTAGGAGAGTGTCTGCCTTTACCTGATGCCTGGTTGTCTTCGCTGAACAGAAGCAGCAGGAGAATCCCAAACTGTGTGACTCTCATCCTGTTGACCAGCAAACAGCCCAGTCAGATTTGTGCGAATGTGTGTGTGTCAGATAAAGCTCCGGACAACTTCAGAAGTCTACACCAAACATTCTATCACCTGTTTCCTCATTCAGGTCTCATCCTCACAACATTCTACTTGATAGTTGTTGTACGTTAGTTGTCTAATGACTAACTCACTTTAACCCACGGCAATGGAAAAAATGCAGAAGGAAACTTCCTGAAGTAACTTCCTGAACTGTCATAGAAAAAGCAGAATCTTTAAGAATTATTTTTTAATGTTGTCATGTGTGAAGTTTGACACTATTGCTCCAGAGACCGTACTGCAAAAATGTGATCTGTATTTGGCTAGAACTGTATTTGAACTGCACTTGGGTAATGACTGATGGCATTTCTCAAGCTCATGAGAAATAATGAGAGAACACGTATTAAAAAATGCCTTTGAAACTCTCACCAGCATGCAGTTATTGGGTGGACCAAAGCAATTTGCTTGATAAGATACAGTCTTAGTAAACTGACTGTTAAATTCAGGTTCATTGTGAGCGAATATTGAATTTTGAAACCTAAGCATTTGGATCTGCATGTTTTACAAGTGAGATTAAACAGAGCCACTCAGAGCATGCAACGTAAAGACTGATCAGAAAAAACAGTTAGCTTGTGGACAGCTGATTGTGTTTGTTATATACAGCATGGTAGATATAACATTTAAAACTGTTGCACACTTACCGGCCACTCTGTTAGACAACCATATCTTCTTGGTACACCTTATAAACCTATAAAATTAATCTTACGCAAAAATTGTCTTGATCTTCCTCTGGCCATTCACTAGAGGTCAGTTTCTGAGAACATGACCACTGTTGAATGAGTGCTTTTGGCTGGCGGACCATTCTAAACACCCCCTTGCCTGGTCTGGTTCAGAAGGAGTGAGACAGAAAGTGTGGGAGAGAATAATGACCAAAGACAGAGAGATTACTTAGTTGATATAACAGCAGAAGAATTTCATCCTCCACAAAACCTGAATGGCAAACCATTAAATGTGACTAAAACTAGTAGCAATATGCTATTGGACAAAGTAAAACTTTGCATATTAGTATTACACGTTTGCACGGAACAACAAGTTTTACCAGCAATAAAATAATTCAAATATATAATAAAAAAGAATAATATAATAATAAAATACTTCAATGTCAAAATATTTTTTTTTAACATGAGAAAATAGAATAAGCACAAAACTGAATTCATACCAGAGGAAAAAAAAATGTTCAACTCAATAAAGTTATTAGTTAAAATTTAATTGAAAAATCCAGAAAAGTCCAAATTATTACTAAAGATGAGTGGAGTGCATTTGAATTCCTGCCATTCTCTGCTTGTTTGTGTTCATGCAAAGAAATAAGCCTGTTAAAAGAGCAGCATAGCATGCTAAATTGCTAACACCAGCACTCTCATGTGCCACATGCTGAGGTTTAGTCACTTAAATTGACGTTTCTTATTTTTGAATATCCATTTAATGCTGACCTGAGGAAATTTTCGACAGGAACCACAGTTAGCATTCCTTTCTAAAGACATTCATTACAGAAGCAAACTTAACTAGGTGATTTTACCTATGTCACTAAGCCACTTGAAAGATGTTTGTAGAAAAAGAGACTTGCATGGAGAAAAAAAGATTTTTGTCACTAGGTGGATTAGGCACAATGTACTTTTTTAATGCAAAATGTAACATTTTACACTGGCCAGTATCTTGTGATGTAAAGGTTCATACTTCACAAAATTTGACATGCCACATCACTACCACATTCTTTGGAAGCACACCAAATTTCTTGAAATTTCTTTCATAAAGGGCTCTGAAATCGACACATTTCAATTTCTCAAGAACTTGTAAAAATGTGAAATTTGGTATGCTTACACTTGGCTACATTTGCTCACACCTCCCAAAGTTCCGTTTGGCTTGCTCAACAAAAAGGCCACTACCAGCCAATCAAACATTAGCAGCCAATACATGCCTGTGTGAATAGACAGTATTTTGAAATTTTATAGACTCAATCATAATGACACGTTGGTGTTATTTGCCCAATTTAAAACAAATCAGCCATAAGATATCACCAACCCAAGCTTAAACAAGTTTTACTCTGTTCTTCAAAATTTGTCAACATGTTTTACTCTGTTCTTCAAAATTTATTTTTGTCTTTTAATCATTACAAAACATTTCCAATATTCAAATGGTGCTTTTTTACACACTGACGCAGTCAAATCATTCAACTTGTCACTACTTGGGCTAGTTAGCTCATTCTGCTAACTTCTCTCGTTATTTGCCACAATGCAACAACACTATACAACCGCAGCCTATACAACAGTACATTAAATTACTGAACAATATGACTATGAGTATGTTAACTGTATGATTTGGGAGTGCATAAAGTGTTGGTGGGTTGATGGTGTTGGTGAAGTTCGATGGTGGAATAGTTAGGGGTTTGTTGGCTGCTGAGAGTCATTGCAGTGTTCCCTCCTTAATGTCTCCTCCACCTGCTGAGTAAACTGAAAACTGAAGGAACGTTTCTTTTCACTGATTCCTCCATTCATGTGACACATTTAATAATGCCACATTTCTGATAAGTTCCTCTCTGCTGCTGGTAATAGACTCTGTGTATGAATCTGTATTATAATATAGAACAGATTATATATTTTGACTCTATCGCTCACATTCTTGCTGGATTTAACCAGTAAAACAGGTTCAAAAAACAACCTCTCAACAACCGCTTTATGATTATTCTCTTGATATAAAGTGGTCAGAAGAGATCACTCACATTCTGCAGGCTTTCCCGTGTCCCTTCCATTTGTTCCAGATTGTGTACAAACCCTCTTAGTCTCTGGAAGTGAAATGGTGAGATGTTAGATCGTTTTTGTGACAGGTTGTGTCATTTTTAATGGACATTTACTGTTTAATCAACTTAATCAGTATTATTAATTAATGAAAAAAGAAGACTGGGCCCACACATGGCTTTTTCTGGATGATCTCTGGATTGCATAAAGTACAGTTTGATGATATTACCTGTCTTCCTGGTCGTGTTTGCGACCGAGCTGGATGTTCTGACTTCAGTAGAGCTAGATGTAGGTTTTCATTAATAAAATAGAAAAGGTAAAAAACAAACAGACACACAGGCAGACATGTAGATAGAAAACCTTAAAGCATGATGTTTAGAGTGGCCCTGGTACTAGCGTTGATTACAGTGACTTTTATGTGTATGCTGCCCTCTGCAGGAGATTCTGAGCTATAATGGGGTGTGTGTTTCCTCTGTGGTAAAAAGAATTTTGAAAAGAACTGAGAATTCTTTTGAAAAATGAGCCCACACCTCTACTACGGAACCTGCACTGGCTCCCCGTGGCCGCTCGCATTAAGTTCAAAACCTTAACACTTGCCTTCAAGGCCAAGAATGGATTTGCACCTCCTTACTTATC
>JBBPCZ010173733.1:0-16298 GCA_037974445.1 Brycinus macrolepidotus
TGTGTGTGTGTGTGTGTGTGTGTGTGTGTGTGTGTGTGTGTGTGTGTGTGTGTGTGTGTGTGTGTGTGCGCGCGCGCTAACCCAGGGCATGGGGGGCAAGTCTCTAGGCGAGCGGAAGAGCTCTCAAGAAGACCATCACCACCACCATCACCGTCATCATCATCGACTGCAAAAGCAGGGCAGTCTGGACCACGGCGAGGACGATGATGCCGAGGAGGAGGATCCGGTCGGCGTGGAAGAGCAGAGGCCGCTGCGGAGCGGTCGGAGAGCACCACACACACACCACCGCTCCTCATCCACACGGACCGAACAGCACAACCATCACCACCACCATCACCATCACCACCACCACAACCGCACAGCACGGACACTTTCCAGGCAGGAGACGCTGGAGAGCAGAGATTCCACTTACACTGAGCCTCGGGCCAGCCACGCACACACACACTCACATACGCACTCGCACACACTCCACCCTGGCGAGGAGGACGAGGAGGAGGAGGAGGAGGAGGAAGAGGAGCCGCCTCTTCAGCATAACCATCACCATCATCACCATCATCACCGCGGAGAGAGAGAGAGGGAGCATGAGCACAGCGACAGGAACAGCCGGCAGCGGGCTCCACAGAGGCCGCAGCGAGAACGCTACCACGAGTACGAGAGACAGCGCTCCACTGACGGAGAGAAGAAAAGAGGAGAGACAGAGTGGGCGAGAGATCACTACATAGAGTAGTGACATACCCATCCACACACACACAAACACAACACACATGCACCGTTATAAAAGTAATCTACTGTCAGATCCAGCGTTGATGAGCTTTAGCGAAAACTGCAGAGAACAATGCTGAGATCTGATTCAACAGCAGAACACAGGAGCCAGTGCGCTATCGCAAACAACATCATGGCTGTGATTGGGTCACAGAGCGTCACAGCTGTGTTATTTGTGATAACACATTCCTCAAGTGTTCTGGTGCTTTTATACTGCGCTTTAACAAAGTCAAGCAAAAGGTCGACCAAAGAAGTCTCAAAAATTGTGTGAAGTGTACAGTCGTATGCAAACGTTTCCGAAAGTAACTACACATCCTCTACAGGGAACAAACCTAAACTAGGAATTGTTCTGCAAATTTGAATGCACAGATTCTATTTATTTGCTGAGTGTAACATACTGGGGAGGGGGACTAATAATATATGAGTATAGACCACATTTTATATTTATATATGTACTTTCATTTAGAAAATCAGAAAAACCTGTCATTTGACCAGGAGCCTCCAAACTTTTGGATACACCTGTTGGTGGCAATTTCTTGCAGCAGCTTATAGTGATTGTTTTTTCTTACAAACCTTTCAGCAGGCAGAAGTGCCAAAACTGAGTTTCATCAGATTGTGATATTTTTTTAAATATTGTTTTTGACTGTAAACGGAATCATTGAAACATGACAAAATGACACCTTTTAAATTCAAAGTACTTCCCACAGCAGAAAGGAGATTGGCACTCCTGGTGATGTTTTTTTTTATTAAGATTGCAGTCTGAAGGGACAGCCATGCACAAAACCTTCCAGAATCCCTAACATCCACAATGTTAGTACTTGTATGTTTGTTATTATGAATTGGCCAAATGATTTGGAGGAATGTCTGGGTGGTTTTTTTGGGTCCACCTTTGGCCAAGACTCAGCCTCTTGGCAGAAACTGAGCAAGTTTTTTGGCTACTTAGAGGAATTTATTAACCACTGATGTTAAAAAGAGCCCCTGGACCACTGGCAGCAGATCAGCCCCCAACACATCAATAAATCACTTCTATCCTGGTTTGTCCTGTCCCTGTTCGGAAGTCAGTGGTCTGCAAGGCGCATGACCTAACAAACTCTGTTCTGATCTGACCATAAGATCCAGTTCTGTTCAAGCTTGAAATTCAGGTTTATTGAAACCAATTGAGAACGACTAAAACACACTTTACAAATGTAACATCTGGGCCTGACAGTATATTACAATCATGCACATACATGAACACATACACACACACACACACACACACAAACACACCACACACCATGTGCTGCTATCCTCTCTCCTGGATTCTTGGCTGTCAGTTCCTATGCCTCCTTTGTAGAGACTGGCGTTTTTAAAAGTGACGAGATAAATGTAAATACCACTCGTATCCATACATACTTGTTCTATCTATGTGTGGAAACATGAATATTAAACAATAAAACTGAGTAATTCTACATTTCCTTTGACACGAATGATCCGACTTTGTACCTGGATGGTCTTTCAGCAAGACTTTTTCGTTTTTCTGTTTTCCTTCCATTTCTGGTAGATTATTTAGCTAGGTATGTTCTCATTGAATTCTGACTACTGTTTGGGTTGGGTAGAAAGGAATACTAATTTAAGTGTGACATTGTGATGTGTGACGTATTTCTTGCATTTTAACAGTGACTGAATGATTCTGCATAATGTTTGAGACAATTGCACAGCTGTGTTTTGCCTTACGCACCAGAACACAAAAGAAGAAGATCCAAACCGTTTTCAATGCCTGCTTGAAACATTTATTTTTAGTTTTACAGTTTTTCTAAAATGCAACAAGACGGAAATTTTCTAAGACTTACTGGAAGGCCGTGTGATGCTTTGTGCGTTTGACGCTTTGCAGCATCTTTTAAACGTCCTGCAGCAGGCAGCAGTGTGCCACGTGAGAGCCGTCACTCTGCTTCTTTCCGAAAATGAAGCTTCGAGATGGAACCAGATGTTCTCCTATGTTCACAACTCTGTTCTTGTTTGAAGTGTGAAGGGAGTGTGAGGATTTCTCGGGTTCAGCACGCTCTCACAGGAGGAATGTGTCTGGCCTAACTGTGATTAATATAGCTTCACAGTACACTGAAGCTCAGAGGACACTACTAAGAAACGATCTTCTTCTACCCAGCACTCGAGAAGTCTCAAAGAAAGAATAAGCTGGTGATATTTACCTCAGTGTGAAGCAGTGATGTAACTTTCTAAAGTTTGAGTATTGTTACTGTCGCTCAAGCACAATGCAGAAGCAAATGCACATTTCCATAAACACTATTTGAAAATGCTCAATAAACTAGTATGGCTAATACTAGAATGAAAGCTCTGTGGGACCACTCGGCACGATCTCACCGGCTTAGTAGATCTCGCTGTTCATTATTAGCAATCTTTGGGGTGAAGCAGTATTTTCCACTGGTATGTTATTTCATTCATTTTTTTAAAAATTGTGCATAATTCAGTTACTGGGATGTAAACAAGGTCAGGGTGGTTTGAGAAACACTCCATTTATATTTATGGATTGGGTAGATGCTCATTATCTGAAGAGGCTTATTATACATTATTACAGTCATGACACAGATGCAGACGAATCAAGCATTAGGAGTCTTGCCCATTGACTCTCACTGGTGTGGTGTCACGCCTTTGCCCGAATGGGAAACTGACCCTCAGTCTCCTGTCTGAAGGACTGCAGCAGTGCCCACTACTCTACAACAAAATCACATTTCTTTTCCAGAGGCTGGGATGTCCTCAGTGCAAATGTAACCATTTAAAACAACCCACAGGTGTCTTCTGAGCTTTTACACATAATGTTGATAATGATAAATTGAGTTTCTCAAGTACATTTGAAGCCAAACCTCTTTCTCAGTGCTTTCATAACATCTCAGTCATCAGACACCATGTTTTTAACGTTTCATGTAATAACTTTCGATGAGGTTGCCTTTAGAGGCCCTAAACATTTTGCTTCCCATCACTTACTGCAGTGATCACCTCAAACTACTCTGAATGGCTTCGTTTACATCTTAACAATTTAATTATGCAGAAATGATGACAGACATTTAATTCAAATAAACAAACTCCAACTGAGCTGGCCCCAACTGTTGAAAAGTTGAAGAGCTGCTAGCTCCATTGCTGGTAACAGAAGATGAGCGTCAGCTTTATTGTAACAGTGTGTCGTGAGAGGACCTTTCAACAGCAAGTTAAATTTGAGTTCATTTTGATTAGCTCCACATTGCCTGCTTGGACGTGTGCGAGTGTGTGCATGTTTTTTTAGAAAATTGCATCTGTAAACTGATGTCAGAAGTGTGTGCGTGTGTGTGTGTGTGCGTACGTGTGTGTGCATATGCTTGCCAAACTTCTTTGTGGATCTGTTCGTGTCTGCAGGCTTGCTGCAAATGTGTGTCCTTGCTTGGATTTCTATCAGCCATCCATTGATCTGTGCAAGAGTGAGGTTCAGTGGAGCAGAGTTGGACTTCCTGTACTGAAGCCTCAGCCCCATGATTGCTCTCTTGACCCATTCTCAGCTGCACTCCAAAAATACGCCAGTCTCAGTTCACTCCCTGATCTCCATGTCCGCCTCTTTAAAGCACCAAATGAGAGACATCCTTTGTAAACAGTGTAAATATATTTCGATATGGTGTACATGTATAAAAAAAAAAAAAGGAAAACAAGGGACTCAATAATAAACTTAATTAAATACAATGAAGATTTAATATAATAATAATAAATGTGTTTTGAGCTATATATTTTTTCCCACATATTTTTTGTTTCATGACTTGTTCCCTTTTGTCTGTGTGTGGTGTGTTATATACCATGGTAAAGTGGCAGAACGTGTGTAAGGGGGAGAGGGAATGAGCTCGAGAGCATGAGAAATGGAGCCGGCTGTTATGCTAAAAATAGACTCCTCGAAAACATCTCAGAACGTCCCAGGTGGGGAGGCCTGCCTCTTTACGTCGTCATAACGACGTGGATGACAGCGGCGGAGCATGGAGGAGACTAAATTTGGCAGCAGGATGCTTTTTTCCACCCCCGCGTCTACACACACGAACAGGCGCCTCCTGCTTTCTCAAATCAGGGCCCAGAACAACTGTCTGACACCCCCCAGCACGACCTTCAAACTTTCTCCCCAAATTTATTTATCATAATGACCAGATATCCTGCATTAGAGGGCAGTGTGTCTTCAAAACCCACACTGTCAGCTCTACTGCCCTACCGGGGGTCCTGCAGCCACATGGACTTCACTCAGGCTCGCAACAACTTGTGACACACGTAGACCTAATGAATAAATGGACAGCAGTTCTTTGCTGGTTCGTTCCTATCTCGTGTTGATTCTTTTAAATATTCCCATTTTTTCAAAGGGTATCTGATTCCAACACTTATTTACACTAATAATGGCTTGTCCATCCTGCCCAGGCATTTTCATGTACTCATACACCGTTTATTCTTTTTTCAATTTCCCATACTGATGACAAAAATATGTACCCTTTACAAAAAATGGACTCAGTTTAGTCAAACTATAGTAACCATACTTTCATATTCAGTACACATTCTGAAATGACTACTAGTGTAACAGGTGGTAAATTACCAGTAATTTGCTGTGTGTGTTTATACCGTCTTGTCCTCTCTGCCTGCACGCTGCTTCCTGCTCACAGTCCAATGGGCACGCAAAACCCACCGTCACCGTAGCAGCCGTGTCGTCACTGTTGTCATAGCGACAGCAGCAGAAGTGCACATGGCAAACACCCTCACTTTCTCCTGGTGCTTTTCCTCCCCATTCATGCCATCCATTCACCCTCCCCCTTTACCCTTGAATCCTCCTTCCCGTTTCTCTCCTTTCATCTCTCTCCAGGTGCCTTTTCTTAGCTTTCCTGGCTTCCACATGGGGTTGCACACTGATGTGTGTTTGAGGGGGTCTGCGCACGCGCCTTTTTAAACGTCCGTTATCTCTTGCTGAACTTTGCTATGAAGAAGCCGATGGTGTCCGCACTGGCTTGCAGCAGCAGGTTCTCGGGGGAGTGTCCATCGACGGCTCCGCCCCATGCCGATTCTGGACGAAACCTTTGCAGCAACCGCAGCTGGTCATGTGACAGTGCGGCTCCGAGCATGCCTTGGGAACCTAGATGCGGCACCTGGAGATAAAAAAAAAAAAAGTCAGCTCATTGGCTGAATAAGGTGTGTTGGAGCAGGAAAAACATGAAACAGCAATGCAGGTGGACTACTGTGCTGCAATACTTCTCGAGACCTTTTTATTTTTAGATTGTAGTTTTTGCTGATTCCCCTTTAAAACACTTGTAAGCTGCATGGCAGGAAATTGATAAATAAACCCAAGACTGACACCTCATGGCTTCTCTTTGTTTAAAGCGAGTGAGCGTCTTTAGCATGTGGCTTCAACATAGTAAATTATTTAGAAAATACAAGCAACCTGTAGCCATGCTTTTATATCCTCCTGAGGAGTCTTGAAAATGCTGGACCGCAGGCATAAGATTAGCCACAAGGTCGCATCATCTGGCCACTTCAGAAGGTTTTACCCCATTCACACTGCACTAGAATGTTCTCCACCATTCACACTGCACTAGAATGTTCTCCACCATTCACACTCTTCTAGAATGTTCTCTCCAATCACATCGTTCTAGAATGTGCTCCAAAATCCACATGCTTCTAGTGTGTTCTCTCCAATCACATCGTTCTTGAGTGTTCTCTAACATCTACATTCGTCTTGAATGTTTTCTCCAGTCACACCATTCTAGAACATTCTCCAACATTCACAATCTTTCAGAATGTCTTTTCCAATTATAGTTTTAAAACATTCACTCTGTTCCAGAATGTATCTGAACGCTTTCTTCAATCACACGGTTTTAGAGTTCATTCTGTTCTAAAATGTACTCCCACCATTTGCGCAGCTCTAGGATGTTCTCGAACATGCTCACTCCTCACTCCCTTTTCTCTCCAATCACAACATTCTAGAATTTAAACTGTTTTCATTCATATTGTTTCAGGATGTTTTCCTCCATACATACTGGTTTGTTTGGTTTATCAGTTCCTTTTCCAATTCTAAAACAACTGTCAATATTAGAATGTTGGCGTTTCGGTCGGTGCGCTTTCAACTTGAGGAAATGTGTGTGTGCGTGCGTGCGTGTGTTCCTTTAGTCTTACCTGTGGCTCCAAGGTTAAACATGGAAAAGTTTTCAACGCCCAGGCCACCTGCTCTTCATTCTCAGCCAGTGTCACAGTACAGGTACTGTACACTAAAACACCCCCCTTCTTCAAGAGACGCACAGCCTACAACACACACACACACACACACACACACACACACACACAAGCAGGCAGGATAGAAACAATATTGACACCTACTGCACTTCCCTTCAAAACATGCACACACTCTCAAAACAACTAAATCTACTGCATGTAATGCCGTACAAGAGAGGACGTGAAGAGGTGCCGCATACAAGAGGGTTTTCCATCTGTCTTTTATTTGTATTTTAAAAATGTGCATAAAAACCCAGAAGGAAAAGTCCTAAACTCAACACTGCCTAAATACAATTTAATGACTTGCCAGAAATGAGCTTAAAATGTGCAAAATTTTAGAATTCAAAACCTGTTACCGACCCACACAAAGAACTACAGAGAATACGGTGTCCTTGAGGGAAGAGACAAGACAAGTGAGAAAACTGCTCCCTCTACTGGCAATAGTTGCATATCACAAGAAAGGTGCTACTTTTCTAAAAGTGTGCCTGTGTGTGTGTGCGCTCCTTTACCGTAGTGAAAAGTTTCCTCTGTAGAGGTGGGTATGAACACACTTCTCTGAGACTCCACTTGATGTCCATGTTGGGTCTCTGCCCCAAACCACTGCAGGGAGCGTCTAACAATATCCTGTCAAAACTCTCCTCTTGGAACGGAGGACCATCTACAAAAATGAACAAAATGGGATGACATCAAAATCCTGATGCTGATAATGTTCACTATTTAGCAATTCAAAATTTGCTAACACAGTGTAACATGATGAGATGTGTTCTGTTTAAGCTTTCACTGGGGATTCAGCCACCATTTTCAGCCCAAAATGGCTCAAGAGATCAACAAGTTTACCACTTCTACACAAATCATTTCCATTTCAGCCAATGTTTCAGTCACTTTTCATTTATTAATCAAACTTCAACACAGACATGTTCTCGAGGCCGATTTATGCTTCTGCCTATCTGTGAATATGTGCCAGTGTGGTGTGCACATATTTGCATAACCATGAGCATTAGGGGTGTCTAAGCCAAACTGTACAAAAAAACGAAGAGCAAAATCGCATCCCTCCCTCGACTCTAAAAATGAACTCAGTTAATTCAATTAACTAATTAACAAGTTGCCTGTTTAATATTTTGAAGATGGGTTACAGGAATTACTCCTGTCAACCGAACCTCACACTACTGCAGTTCATTTTGTGCTACTTCTGGTTCAGTTCGAGTACTATGTGGATTTCGTTCGGCCTTCAACGCTCCCAGACAGCTAGTCAGTTTACTTGATGCGCAGAACAGCTGAGAGGATATGCCTGACGCACACCTGAGATTTTGGAAATGTGCATCTTGTGGCCGCTACAAACCTTCTGCACGGTATGCTTAACCATGAACCCCTTCTCTGTGATGTGACACCGGTACCAACACGAGCATCTTCGCAGAAGCATAAATTAGCCTTTTTTGGTCTATAAGTTGGTCTGTTACTTCTCAGAGTTGTTTAACACATTCTGACATTTACTGAAATCGAGAAGATGAAGTTACGCTTTGGCCGATCTGACCAGTACCTGTATTAGAGTCCTGGGTGAGGTCAGAGCTCACAGCCTGTATGCTGTTGTAACAGTACGTTTTAATGCAGTCCAACTGCAGAGCCTGGGCATTCTGACTGATCTTCTCCACTTTGGATCTAATCTTCTCCAGAGCCACTACCACTCCCTGTCCAGAATACAACGTATTAAGGTTAATGAAGCCATCTGCTACAAACATGTTACCTCTTTACTCCAATTACACCGTTTCTCTAATTTGCCAATCAATAAATCTGGCCAATTCTGGGATTTTCTTAAGTTTCTACTGTTTTTAAAATTGCTCTGTTTTAAAGATGAATACAATAAAGAGGCTAGGAAGCATACCATGACCTTTTGGATTGATCTCAGTTTGATCGTAAGAAGAAGAGTTGTTTCAGTGATTCATGACTGAAAGTAACCTAACCTAAAGTAAATTAAGCACTGTTGTGGGTTGTGGTTAAAACAGTCCAAGACCCAAGACAGGTCCTAAACCAGAACTAGGGCTGTAGGGATACAGACATATACACTAGTACTGTGAACATACTTCAGCACACTGTAATGCATAATTACTGTTAATACGCTGAATTAAATCAATCTGGGAAGAAAAAAAAAACTAAAACTATGGCACATTTTATCTTTTGTGGGTTGTTTTCCAAATATGTTGAATTCATTCCACCCATAAAGACAAATTGTGCACTTAAATTTCAGGAAAGGCCCAACAAAGGGTTGTGTACTTATTTATACTGAGAAAATAAACAAAACATCTCATTTGACCAAAAGTGTTTAAACTTTTGCATACAGCTGTAAACACACACTCACTTGATTGCCCATCAGAGCAGCTATGTGTGTGGTTTTCCCTCCAGGAGCTGCACACATGTCCAAAATCCTCTCGCCAGGACGAGGCCCCAAAACATGCCCCACCACAACTGACGGAAGGTTCTGCACACACACACACACACACACACGCACGCACACACACACACACACACGCACGCGAACACACACACACACACACGGCTCATATTAGCTCAAATATTTATTCTTGTATGCAAGTACTGTCCTATGAAACACCCACAACTCAAGACATACCTGCAAAAACAGTTCGTTTGCCAGTACACCATCAAAAGAGGGGCTTTGGTAGATGGCTTCCACCATTCTAACGGCCACACCCCTGAAAAACAAAGGGGAGGGGATGACTGGTAGGAAAAGAGAGACAGTGAGGAGGAAATGTAAAGAAAAAGCAATTCTGGGCAATTCATTTTAATAATCAGAACCTGCCAGCAGGTCCAAACTTTTATTACAAAGTTCTGTAAGTAAACAGCGACACTGTAGATCATGTAGTTACGTATAAAATCTCAGGATGTAACAAGGCTTTTATTTTCACTTTTTTATCTTGTCAGTATCTCAAACCAAAACAAATATTGTAACAAGTATGTAAAGATATAAACAGGGTGATCTAAGTCATGAAAATACAGAATGAATATACAGACACAGCATCAGAAATATTCCTGAGAAAGACAGGGAGAAATAAAAGGAACAGCATTTTTGAACAAATTAACATGAGCATTACATTGAAAAATAAAGCTTTTTTGTGCCTTTGTGTTTTCTTTCTTTTATTGCAGTTTACCTTGTCGTTCCCTCTGCACAAAATATCTCAGTACGGTCCATCATGCAGACTCCATTACCCAGAAACACCTTCTTCCCCTGGAACTCTTTAGCTCCACGCGTGCACTTCCCCTCCACATCAGAATACACTGAGACAACATCTCCTGCCTTCATAACTGTCACACAAGAAGACATGCACATATTCACAGAGCTCTGTTAACAGCAGATGTTTTGTTATCTTAAGTGGTCTGAATAGACACTATTCTAGTTTGGTATGTAGCCAAGTATGTCGCTCTGGATAAGCGTATCTGCACAAATGCTGTAAATGTAAATGTGAGAGTGTGTAATTATCATATGTGTGTCTCCCCTTACACTTCGGTGCACTGAGGACGCCAGGAGCGAAGACATGAGCGCCTCTCAACACCGCACTGCCACACTGAGCACCAACGATCACCTCGGAATTCAACACCTTCACATCCCTGCAGCAAAATGTATTTTGAGATGTTTTAATTCATATATCAATACTGAAGTATTTTGAGAACAACAAAAAAGTTATCAATAGCACTATGCTGCTATATAATATACTCATAATACACCAACGAGCCAAAACATTTTGACCACTCACAGATGAAGTAAATAATGTTGATAAAAGTACTACAAGTGTGCATGTCTAGATATATTAGATGGTAAGTGAACAGTCAGTTCTTGCAACTGATGTGTTGGATACAGGACAAATGAACAGGTGTGAAAACCTAAGGGATTAAATTGTAAAAGTCAGGCCACTGGGTATCCGAAATGGCAAGGCATGTGAGGGGCTCTTGGTCAGTAGTGGTGATTAGCGATTAACAGGTCCAAGGAGAAAAATAACCATGGATCTGCACAGGGTTTTGGGCACCCAAGACTCATCAATTTGTGATAACAACAAAGGCTTTCCCATCTGGTCCAGCTTGACAGAAGGGCTACTTCGACAGAAGTCACCAAATCCCTAATGCTGGTTACGTTAGGACACACAGTGCATGTACAACACACAGTGCACTGCACCCTGACAGACCGGTCAGAGTACCCATGCTGACCCCTGTCCACCCTTGGGCCTACAGTGAGCACACAAGTGTCAAAACTGGACCTTAGGGCAAAGTCACATTTTCTTTCACATCCCATGGATGGTCAGGTATATGTGCACCATTTTCCTGGGGCACCGGGATGCATTATGGGAAGAAGACAATCCGGTGGCGGCAGTGTGATTTTCTGGACAACAATCAGCCGGGAAACCTTGGGTTGAGGTGTTTACGTGGACATCAGGGTGACATGTGCAACCAGCATAAACACTCTTCTGCACCAGACGTCCCTTCCTGGCATCAGTATTCAGTATTTCAGCAGTATATTGCACTCTCCACTCTGCACACATTGTTCAAGAAGGTGTTGCCCTGGCCTCAAATCTGGGGGAGAATCTGCGAGATGTGCTGAAACAACAAGTCCAATCTGCAGTAGCTCGACCTCGCAACTTACAGGACCATCCACATATCAGGCTGGTGGTCATAATGTTTTGGCTATCAGTGTATACTATATCTATTTATGATACCTTTGAGATTTGATCACTACATTGTGGATATTCTTTTCATTTCATTTGTTCTTCATAATCAGTGTAACACAGCTTTCTGTGTCATCTTTCATTTTTAACACATCTAAAATTCATATTTCTTATTGCTTCCTATAAAATTGTAGAAACCATTGAAATTGCACAAGACTAGTATACTAGAAATATTTATTACATGAATCTGCAACCAAACTTGTTTTATATGATTGAAACCATTGATTCAGAACTTTTGAATGATAGTATATATGGTAGGAAGTCCCTTGTGAGTAGGTTTGCAGCTGTGGGCTGAGCCGCCTTTGTTCTTCTATTCTCATGGTCTTAAATAACCATGTGGGAAGCCAACTGTAGATTGCAGAGAAAACCAGAGGGATGTTTGTGTGTGTGTGTGTGTGTGTGTATGTGTGTGTGTTTCTTTGTGACTACATCTTTGTGAGAGCGGGAGTCTGTGTGAAAAAAGACAAAAGAGAAGAAATGTAAACAGTAGGAGAGAGAATGACGGCAGGGCGGAGAGAATGAGGGAGACAGATGGACAGAGTTAGAGGACGAGTAAAATCGTGGGAGGGATCTGACATTTTTCTAGCCACCATAAGGACGGAATTCCATTCGTACCTAGGACCAATGACTGGAAGCAGCAGAACATCTGGAAGCAATGGGTGACAGAGGACGGGAGCGAGAGAACTGTCATCATAACAGCTACTCGCTTTGCTCACTTGTTGCTGGGAGACGGAAAGATACCATCAGAGGTCATAAGAGTTCACTCTACTGCTTACATATACAATATGCTCATGTGATGAATAATAAATAGCCAGCCATGGTCTTGTCTCAAAACAACACACTCAGTGACGCTCACAGATCATCCATAAGGCCTGCAGAAATGAACCATTACAGTCTGAAATGAAAAAATGCTAAGAAACTGAATGTGAACTGGAACTTTGAGACTGTGAACATCACGTGAGTAACAATGAGTCACAAAAAACCTAAAGATAAAGAGCCACATAGTCCATTCACTGCAGAGAGAAATGAAGAGTGCATTAATATTGTGACTTACGATCTCATCTAAGTTAAGGTCTGTTGTCTCTAAGGCTGAGATGGAAATGCTTATTCAAGCTTCTTTCTCATCATCCATTGATTTCTGTAACTTTCTATTTTACGTTCTCGCAATTGGAATTTAGGATACAGTATGAAATCCTCATTCTCACTTATAGAGCCCAACATGGTCAAGCTCCTCAATACATCGTGGACCTCCTGCGGTTTCAAACCACCAGGCGTGCCCAGACATCCACCCAGCAAGGCCTTCTTTCTGTGCCTCGCTCCAGGCTGAAGATTTGTGAGGATGGTGCATTTCACTCTGCTGCTCCCAGACTGTGGAACAGTCTTAAACCAGCACTGAGACTGGTGCAATCGGTCAAACAGTTTAAAGCCCAGCTTAAGACTTACAATTTTTCTAGGTAGCTTTTATTAGTATATCTTTATGCTTTACTTTATATTCTGCATTTTACAACTTGCATGCAATTTTATTGTTCCACGCTTTGTGACCTCTGTCTGTGAAAAGCGCTTTATAAATAAATTTGACTTGCTTAATTACAGTTTTATAAGGACAAAAGAACACACTGTGAACTGTTACTAACACTTTACTATTTGATATTTTAGTGGAAATCACTAAACTGAATACACAGAAGTCAAAAGAGTAAATGAAATAATGGAAATTAAAAGATTTTAGCAGATGAGCTGTTCAAACTGGAGATTGGGGCATTTAGTCGTTGTCTGAACAAAACCTTTATAATATATCCATGTATACCATAAAACCTTTATAGTATGTCCAAAAAAAAGGCAAAACCTTTATAATATTTTAATTCATTATTTAGAGGTGTATATTGTTTAATTCGTTATTTAGAGAACTTTGTTATTTTCAGGCCATTTCTAATGGTGCGTTTGTCATGTACTTTTAACACATTGTAATGGACAGCTGGGAAATTATGGAAAATTATGTAAAAAAAACAACTACAAAGGAGATGTGAAGTTTTGTTCTGACAGCGACAGTTTGCTTCATTCATCTGAATGTGGTTTAAAATAAGTAGAAGTAAAGAAAAATAAAAATGTGAAAAAATAAAGGTGATCCAGTTTTCCATTTAACTTGCATGTAGTTTATCAGTCAAGACATGTTTAGAGTCCACATTTTGCTTCTTTCGTTTTGAACTTGGAGCTACAAGGCTAGCATTGCTAAGAAACACTAGAAGTCACTAGTCACCCAAATGTTTTCAGTAAAAACACCCAACTGCTCAAACCACAACCAGCTTTTCATTAAGGTGGTGCAGATTCCAGGGTCAGAGTGGTTTAGGGCACAGTACGACTTACTGTGAGCCGTAAAAATGAGACAGCAGTTTCAGACAACACCAGGACAGGACAGGACTGATCCTGGATCAGATTCCTCCACATTTCTGACAGTTATTGCCACAAAAACTAGATCAGCACTTCTACTCCTCAGGTGTTTTTTGAAAACGGACTGTTGTCATAATTTTTTTCTTAATGTTTTCCTAAATTTTAAAGTCATACTGTATCCTAAACCATCTACAGGTCTGCACCATCTTAACGAGGAGCTGGATGTGATTTGGGCAGGTTGAGAGAAATTTTGGGCATATCTTAACAGAAAATATTTGGGTGTTGACTGTTGATTTCTACTATTTCTAACAATTCTGGCCTCACAGCTACAGTTCTAAAGTGAGCAAAACTTGGGCTCCAAACTTGTCTCGGCTGATTGACTACATCTGGGCTAAGTGTCAAAAAAGTGGAATTTTTCACTGAGCCTTTGCTTTAGGGCAATTTTTTAAAAATGTGAATATTCTTTCTATAGACATTTAGTGCCTGTGTACAAATACTGGGTTCATTTTTCTTTAGACTTGTTCCTCTGCAAATGAAAGCAGATTTCCCTGTTTACAGAGTAAGGTCTAATTTAAAAGAACAGTTCACTGAAAAGCCAAACATGATTTGGCTGGCTGATTATGTTCGGGGTGAAGGGGAAGATTTTTCAGTGAACTATTCCTTAAACCAGGGGTGCCCACATTTTTTTGGCTTGCGAGCTACTTTTAAAATGACCAAGTCAAAATGATCTACCAACAATAAAATGCTAAACATTTATTTATTTATTTATATACCGAGTGTACTTTATATTGAAAATATATATTGTTTTTTATTTTATTAATATTATATGTTGTCTTTTCCTGTATTCGTCGGTGCCCCTGGAATATCCCGGACGAGCCCCCATATGTTACGACAAGGGATACAATATAGAATCAATGGTGACTTTATATACAAAGACAATATACACAGACAATATACAAAGACAACATATAGCTATATATCTATGGGCAGGTTGGGCCTATGACGACACCAAAGGAAAGAACATAATAAAACAAAACGTCCCTAAGCCTTCTCTGTGTTTCATCTATTCTACCTTGTTCACAGAAACAAAACCTTAACTAGCCTACACTGCGCTAAACCCAAAAACAAAACTTACAAGGGGTGGTGTCCGCCTCTTCCCTAATGTATCTAACAACGGGGCTTCCTATGGTGCTGCACAACGTATAAACGGGAACACTACCCTGACCCAACCTGGCAGAACAAAACAACGCAACCAATATTTCAAGTCAGAGTTAATACACAGAGCCCAACGAATTTCCCTCATCTCTCTCCTCTCTCTCTTTTCCCTCCAAAACTCTGGCGTCCTTCTTAAGGGCAGGGAGGCGGGAGTTCCGGCTACGATCCGCCACTCTGAGGCGATAGCAACGTTTAGCCAATCCACATCTACTCCGTGAGCCAACCGTAGCACGAGGGCGGAGCTAAAAGAGAGAGCGAGAGGGAGAAAGAGCGCGCGAAGCAAGAGAGAGAGAGAACGAGAGAGGAAGGGAAAAAAATAAACGTACCGCCGCACGTAACACTCGTTTTTACGTTGCGCGGCCTTCTGTGCTCGGTAGAGTTTATTTTGAAAGGCAGGGCTCCGCGATCGACTCGCGTTGCCTTTGCGATCGACCGGTAGATCGCGATCGACGTGTTGGGCACCCCTGGCTTAAACTATTCAAGTCTGTGATATTTTAATACTTGTCAACTGTGTATTAATCATTGTGAGGTCATTCAGAACATTATTAACACTCTAGAGCAGGGGGGCCCAATCTTATCCACAGATTTTATTCCAGGCAGGAGCTCACATGACTCCACTTCATTAGTCAGGGGGTCTCAGTCTTCAAACAGTTGATCAGATAAGCTCTTGCTTTGCTGGAATGAAAACCTTCGCCCATCCATCAGCCCTTTGTGGATAAGATTGGGAATCACTTGCATGGCTCTGGAGTAAGCTGTGAAGTCAGCACTGCCTGCATAGACACTCAGACCTTTTCTGCTTATCTCAAATTCTCCCTCGCTGGAATATTAACATACACTATATGGACAAAAGTATTGGGATACCTCTTAATAACTGAATTCAGGTGGCCCCTTACTTCCAGTGAAGGGCAGTCTTAATGCTTCAGTGTACCAAGACATTTTGGATAATGCCATCCTTCCAAC
>JBBPCZ010173760.1:0-16293 GCA_037974445.1 Brycinus macrolepidotus
TGTGTGTGTGTGTGTGTATATGTGTGTGTGTGTGTGTGTGTGTGTGTGTGTGTGTGTGTGTGTGTGTGTGTGTGTGTTTGTGTATGTATAGGTGTATGTGTGTGTGTGTGTATAGATAGGTGTATGTGTGTGTGTGTATGTATAGGTGTATGTGTGTGTGTGCGTGTGTGTGTGCGTGTTTGTGTACGTGTATGTGTGTGTGCGTGTGTTTGTGAGTGTGTGTGTGTGTGTAGGAAAGAGAGAAAGACAGACAGTCTGTTTCATGGTTTTAATTTATTTACCATATCTGCAGTGCTTTTTTCTGTCTCTAATATTGCCTATTCTTGAGTAACTTCATCAGAACACACCCACACACACACACACACACACACACACACACACACACACACACACACACACACACATACACTTCACACACTCCTTACTAATACTGTAGCTACAGTGTAATAAAGAAATCACTGTAAACTTCAGCTTATTCAAGTCCACTTGTATCATTCTAACAATCTAAACCAAACACACACACACACACACACACACACACACACACACACACACATTAATCATGGGTTTTTAATGGTTTTGCTCCATTCAGATTGAAATGCTCCATTCTAGAGAAATGCACCATGTCAGAACTGTTCACAGTGGTGGTGAATGGAACCAGACGTCTGAAGAGTTCAATGCTTCTAAAAGCTCCCTCACAGAAAGTTATAACTTGGATTTGGCGTGGTTATGAATACACTTTCTGATGCTGAAGACGTTGTTTATGATCGTTTTAAAGCATTTCTTTTATCAGTTTGTGGCAGAGAGGTAGACACATGGCAAGAGAGTATCCAAAGTAAACTGTTTTACCATCATTACCATTACATATAAAGCTCATGCAGCTTCACAGGTGGGTTTGGATAGTAAATATATTGGCTTTATTTGTGTTGTAGACATTGTGACCCCTGGTTCCATTCACCACCACTGTAAAGAAATCTGTGTTGGTAAGTTTCTCTACAGCGAACCATTTCACATCAAACCCGTTCTGAATGACTTTGGTTACATCTGAATTATGAAGAACTGTTTGAAGATGAGTGTAATTCCCATTATCGAATGAAGTTTTCCATGTTTACTGTTCGTGAAAACGTATTAAATGTCTGATGCATAATGACTTCAGTTACTACATTGTAATTACATGTAAAGAAGCTGCTCCTCTGTTTGCACTGAAGAAACTTTGTGTGTCTCCCCACTTTTATGTTTGAATCTCTGTGTACCGGATGTAGCCTCCCGACGTGACAAAGTTTGCACGTCTTAGTACAGAAGTCTGGTTTATATTGTTAGATCCACTTCAGTCTTTCAGTTCATTCATCTGGATTTTAGGCGCAGAGCAGGTTCAGGATTGACTGTACAAACATAAACGCAGCACATGAATAACTGTTGTAATTCCATACAGGACCACCAGGGGTACTATGGAGTAGAGGCCATCTCCAGAATGCTCAGAATGAGCCAGGTATGACTGTGTGACATACACGTACACACACACACACACACACACAGTACGCACTAATAACCATACAAATGTAACCACCAGAAATGAAGGCAGGTGTTGGAGTTTACACATTGTGAGCTGGAGTCCAGGTTTGAGTCCTAGCTGTGCCACACGCCGCACACAGTCTACAGGACAAGTTTGCCTTTTTTTGATCTATTTCGTATTTTTAGCTCATAAAACATCCCTCCTATATGCAGGGGCGCACCCACAGTCATATAAGATTAAACACGGGTCATATCTCTCAAAGGATTTCAGCTGATTAAGGCAAGCCAGCATTCTTAACCTTAAACAGGACAGAGAATTAAAAACAATCACATTTAATTGTGAACACAACACAACCGGGAAAGCATTTTCTAAAAAATGATTGGAATCTCAGTGCACAGGTATTATAAAACATTTTTCAGAACATTTTGTACAAAATCTGTATATTAGGAAAGCGTGTAAAATCCTCCAGAATGCAGATATAAATGTAATGAATACTGGAGTATTTCTGGTTCTGATCGCCTCAGAACTGCTGTACCCAAGAAAACTTGCAGCAGTTGTAGACATGTTGTATCTTTTAGTTAGATTCTGCAAGAAACGAGCCTTTTGGCAATATGACTAAACCTTCTTGTGTGCCGAATGTGGGCGGGGCTAAGTGTTCATTAAGTTGCTAAATTGGAAAATGCAGTTTGAGTGGGTGTAAATTGACTTGCTGAAATAAATACATTACTGCAACATTTTTTTGATTCCAGTTTATGAAGATGATGAAATATGATGAAAAATTGTTGGAAGGACCAAAATGGCCATTTCTGCCTGTAGAGACTTGACAGCTGAATGCAGTTTTAGGAAACTCTGTGATAAAGACTTTGCAGAATCAAAGTCCATTAAGATTTGAGAGGGTTTAAGTTTGTTCTTGCACAAGGCTAATTTTGCTAAACATCGGTTTACTCCCTTCATAGCATTTACTGAATGTAATATATAGACAGACCATTAGGCTGATGTCTGTACCTCAAGCCATGCAGAGTGGCAGCAGAAGGGGAGGCTTCTGCTTCCCTATATTGCACCAGTCCCTCGTGAGCGAAAGGCGAGAGAATGTATTTTGTCCATGCTTCTACAGGCAAGCGACACAACACAGACACGTAGAAGCCACTTCAGGTTTAAAATGAGCTTCACGTCCCTTAGCTGGGTTTTCATGACTGGTAAAAATGTATAATTGAGGCTTTGCACTCTAGTCAAAATATTGTTGAGACTAATGATGCTTTTCCACTGGCAGAAGTGGAAAAGCATCATTAGTCTCAAGCTGATGTTTCTGTAATTCATTAATAACGTACACATCACTACAGGACTGGACTTGAATACTACAACCCTCTGATGCTAATCAGTAGCAATAAGCTTCCATTACTTGTTTGCTACATTATTCTCGTAGCTCCATTGCAAAACTAAAGAAACAAACTTCGGACACCTCACCTGTTAAGGGAGAAAATTGTATAAACTTTGTATAAAGTCTGTATAAAATTGTATAAACTTTGTATAAACTTTTATTTTACGCTTGTCTGATTTAGTCAAGCTGGTGTTTATGTTTGTGGTTTTCTGTCCTGTGAAACACCTAACCTGACCATGCTAATCATGAGCTGGTGAGTTGAATTAGGTGTATTAGAGGAGGGACAACATAAAAAAACAAAATATTCATTGCAAGCTTTTGTTTGGTCCAGGATTTTAGACCCATCCACAGAATTTATTTGGGCCAAGGATAGTTTGCATCAGTGCCCTGAAACACTTCAGGAAACACATCCAACAGCATCACTATATGTCCAAATGTCTGTAGGCACCTTCTCTTCCAGAGTTTCTTCTGAAATCAAGGGTATCAAAAGGGCAGTTTGTTCCCCTTGTGCTGCAGTGACAGCCTCTACCGTACTGGGAAAGGTTTACACTAGGTGTTCGAAGACTGCTGTGAGGATTTGATTGCATTCAGCCATAAGAGCATTAGTATGGTCAGTTACTGGCGTTGGAGAATTAACTCTGGATCGCAGTCACCGCTCCATAACTCCAGTTCCACTGCTACTCAGGTCAGTGCTGGAAGTCGATCCAATATTGGACATGACTTTTATCTGCTTTTATCTGAAATGTGGCTGCTCTTTTCTTTTGGCAGTGCTTTTCTATGGAGATTCCAGCCATGTGTGCGCAGCTGAACATCTGGGTCAGCAGATGTCAGGGTTCACTTTAAAGTGCTCAGTAGGAGGGCTGTCTGGATACTTTTGGACATACAGTTTACTGCTTAAACATATTAAAAATACAAAAATCTAACCAGGAGTTCATTAGCACGTCTCTTCATGTCAGTTTCGGGGATGCAGTTTGTAATAACTTCATGTAAGTCCTGTGCAGTCTTTAAGAAATGAAAAATCCCCAGCCCAATCTCAGGAAGAATTTATCAGGGTTATAACAGGTGTACTTTTTGCATGAATGCAGCTGCATTTCAAGCTGTCTTAGACCTGATCTCACCCGGTAACAGGATTCATTTGGGCGATCAGGGTTCTGAAACACTCCTGGAAACAGATCCAGAACAGCTGAATCAGAGCTGCTTAGACGGATCAGAAATGTATCGAACTCTTGAGTTTGTCGGGGTGCTTTATTTAGCCTGCGTGTGTCTCTGCAAGTGCTGAATTAAAGAAAGAAACAGGAAGCTGTGGTGGTATGAGAGAGCCGGAAGTGAAGAGAGTGAGAAGGGGAGCAAGAGAGAGAGAGAGAGAGAGAGAGAGAGAGATTCAGAGGAAACTGCAGAGGTACAGACTCACAGATACACTGCATTAGCTAAACGTGGGTGCGAGGCTACTGAACATGGTAAGTCTACTTTGCGTTTTTTTTTTTTTGGACTTTGAAAGTGCACTTCTCAGATTTGGTTGGTCTCATAGAGGTGTTATCACCTGGCTAACAGGAAGTTTGCCATCACCTATGCTTCTGTACCTCAAACAAGAACCTCATGGTTGGATGCTAGCTACCCACTCACCACTGGGTTGTGAATTAAGCAGTTGATCCATAACTTTGAATTTTGAATGAGGCAAATACAGTAAACTTGCACCAAAAGTCTAGCCGAATCTGGTGTCTAGTCCAGGCTGTATTCTGGTAGAGTCCGAACTAATTAGCTCTGTATGCTGTTAAGGTAAAGTGGCCCGTTATAGTCACGCATGAACACACAGTGTGAAATTCTTTCTCTGCATTTAACCCATTCACCAAGTGAAGCAGTGGGCTGCCCCCAACGAGGGGCGCCCGAGGAGCAGTGTGTGGGAATGGTACCTTGCTCAAGGGAACCTCAGTGGTGCCACTCTCAGTCCTGGGAATCAAACCCACAAACTGATCACAGGGGCAGCTCCCTAACCACCAGACCGCCAGCTGCCCCAAAGACTGTGTAGTTGATAACTTGCCAGCATTTCATCTTTCAGTGAACGCTGGTTGGGGTTTGTTATCACTGATCTCATTCAAACCTAGCAAGGGCTGCGTTTTTCTCTCACTCCTGCTGATGCTGCTGTTTCATCATTACGGGGGTGCATGATTCCACCAACGCTATTGGTTGTCACTGACATTAGGTTTGAAGTGGACCTCTTCCTGCTTTGTCTGTCACCTCACAGGCTCAGATCTCCCGGGGAGCCTGAGTAATAGTGATTCTGTGCTTTCGGTAGACTTTTCACAAAAACGTGCAGTAGCTGTCGAAAGTTTAAGAGCGCCTTAAATCTTCCGTCTGTTGAAACTTTTGCTGTAATGCTTCATTGTTACTTTTACTTTGGAATTAAGCAAGAAGAAAAACAAACTCATAGCCAGTATTTTGTTAGAATAAAGGAACAGTTTAGAGGTGGACAATATCTTTTAAAATGTATTGAATTTATGTATCACATTGAGATTAAAATCTGTTGTACACAACAGTTAAAAGGACAATTTATAGGTGGGTGTGGGCGGGATGGAGGGTCAGTTAACAACAGGAGTAAACATATTAATACAAAATAAAGAAGGATAAACAAAATAGTACAATATTTAGTCCAGTATTTCAGCGATTCTTGTTACGCAGGTAAATTGTATTCGCAAATGTTTGTCGTAATTTGAAAAGAAAGTGAAATAGAAGCAGTTTTTCTAGTGGTACCAGAATTTTGGAGTCCCTTTACCAGGACTGCGTGATATATTGTTAGTCAATGTCATGGTAGGATATTGGTTCCGATACTGATATTGCAAATTAGCAGTACTGGACTATGAGCATCTTAATCAAATGTTCAGATGAGTATTTCTTCAGATGTTTGGCGCTGACTTCATCCTTCAGTCTTGGTTTGTACTCTTTAGAACAGGTCATTTTGTGAACATTTGGTCATGATAATGGTCTTAGAAGTGATGCAATGAGTGTTTTCCTGTTATGAACATTAGACACACACACACATACACAGTCTACTACTGGACTGAATCACTATGTATGATGAATTGTAGAGATATGTGGAGATGAGAGCGAAGAAAGAGTAATTCTCCTGTTACTTCAGAATTCTCCTTTAAACTCTTCATTCCAACCTTAACATATTGTTTGTTAAGATGGTTCTAGTGTGCGGTGTGTGTTTTGGGCAAGGCAGCCCAACCCTGCGTAGAGATCCACCACCAATCTTAGTCAAACTCAGTAGGTCCAGTCAGCAATGAATTGAGTAGTAAGTAATTCCTTCAGTTCCAAGTATTTGAGTAAACTTTTGATGGATTTGTACTTCCCAGTTGAGTTGTCTAAACCCAGACTGCAGTGAATTAGAGTACAAAGTATGAAGCTATCAGCTCAGAGACCGCAAAAGTCAGAGGCATGACCAATCACAAAGCAGTACAGGTGCTACTGTCAGCGTCACATCCTTAAATTAAACCCCGAGAAGTAATGTGAATCCAAAGCAGAATGTGAATGAGTAAAGTAGAACTGAAAATATTCAGGGAAGTACAGATCCATCAATGGTTTATTCAAATAAACTTAGTTACTACTCAGCTCATTGCTTGTTGGACCTGGTGAGTTTGACTAAGATTGGTGGTGGATCTCTAGGCAGGGTTGGGCTGTGCTGCCTGAAACACACATTGCACTTTAGAACCATTTTAACATCTACAAAGGAAGCCACAAAGACCCTTGGGAGCTGCAGTGCTTGGCTAAGGACAGTTCAGACGAGGAGATGTTTCTTCGCTGTCATTAAGGAAACCATGTAAATACAGTTTTGAAAAGCTGCCTTTTACATAGAAATTCTACATTTCAAGATTTTTTCTCATAAGTGCCAAGAAGGGGACCTTGGGGGGAAAAAGAAAAATGTAGGCCTTAAAGTAAAATGTGGCCCTAAAGTAGAAAAAAAAGTATGGCACACAAATAAACAGACTTATGAACAAGAAGCTTGTAGCATCCAAATTATGTTTTAATTTAAGCTTAAAATCCGTTCTGTTTCATTTTAATTACCATGAAAACAAATTGCTTTTAGGAATGAACTTTTGGACAATTAAAAAAAATCAAAGCTGTCAGAAACAGAGCTATGTAGTCACCACAAGAGCTCAAACCAGAATGCGGTAATTGGTTGTGTAAAGCTGGTGTTGTGCTACACATTTTTACCCCTCATTTTTGCCCCAGTTTTTATTCAGACTGGGCCTGTGATTTTGGAACAGCTGGGAAAACTGTGAGCACACAATAGTTAAATGCGGCAAGTGAATGACAAAAAATGGCGAACAGACATGCATGTGTTTACTTAAACTTTACTGAGTTTACATCAAGTGTCTGTATGATTTAAACTCTAAAATCTACCACTTACTGATCATGTCTCACCACCCCTCCCCGCCCCCCACTCAGATGTGCTTCACCTCGTTTCTTCTTTACTGTTCCAGCACAAATGGCAGCGGCAGAAGGTTTATTTTTCTCTCTGCGTATCCTAGTGACGGGACCGTGAGTGTGTTTGTGCAAGTTCGGCTCTGTTCAGTTGTAAGTTGCGTAGTGTGCAATCCCAGTGTTTCAGTCATCAAAATATTTTGTTAAAAGAGTGGGAAAGTGTGAGATACCCAGTCTCTTTATAACCTGCTGCGGCTGTAAAGGGTGTTATTAGCGTGAAATAGAGACTGTGAGATTAAGAGAGATAAAGAAATGCTCTCGTAGCTCCATTTCTGGTAATGTTGTCTCATCTGGCTGTCATTGTATGGCCAAAAGAAATGTGTGTGCACAAATTTGTAATCGTTATGTGTGTGTGTGTGTGTGTGTGTTAGGAAAAGATATTTATAGACAGGAAGTTTCCTAATTTAACCACATGAGACTTTTAAGGTAGCCTAAAACTTCTCATTTATTTTCTAAAGGAAATAAATGAGCGTGTGTGTGATTTAGTGTGTGTGTGTGTGTGTGTGTGTGTGTGTGAGTATTAGAACCTCACTAATGTGATTTTTTCTTCACCACATGGTGACTGCAAAGATATACACACAAATTTTAGGGAGCTGAAAATGGTAATTGACGAGAACTGGACAAAATCTTTTCTATAGTTAAAAAGCAAAATAGACTCCAGTAGTCATGTAATGGTATTAGAAGTGATGCAATGAGTGTTTTCCTGTTATGAAGCACTTAATTTGATGGAAAACATTAGACACACACACACACATACACAGTCTACTACTGGACTGAATCAGTATGTATGATGAATTGTAGACATATGTGGAGATGAGAGCGAAGAAAGAGTAATTCTCTTGTTACTTCAGCATTCTCCTTTAAACTCTTCATTCCAACCTTAACATATTGTTTGTTAAGATGGTTCTAGTGTGCGGTGTGTGTTTTGGGCAAGGCAGCCCAACCCTGCGCAGAGATCCACCACCAATCTTGATTAAAAAGCGAAACAGACTCCAGTAGTTTAAGCTGCTAAACAGTGCTTTACTGATGGAAATGACTGTGAGTTGTCAGCTGTGAATTGTGATATGACTGTCAGTTCTCAGTTGTCAAGTTTAAACTCAGCGCTCAAACTAAACTGCTTAAGGCAGAATAGGCGTGTGTATGTGTATAACAGTATTAAAATCACTGACAGGTGAAGTGAATAACACTGACGATCTCGTTACAGTCTCACCTGTTGAGGTGTGGGATATGTTAGACAGCAAGTGAACAGTCACTTCTTGAAATTGATGTTGGAAGCAGGAAAATGGGCGAGTGTAAAGATCTGAGACACTTTGACAAGAGCCTAACTGTGATGGCTGGACGACTGGGTCAGAACATCTACAAAACTGCAGGTCTTGTAGGGGGTTCATGGTCAGTTCCTTCTAAAAGTGCTCAAAGGAAGGACGACTGGTGAACCAGTGACTGGTCTGATCCCACAGAAGAGCTGCTGTCGCACAAACTACTGAAAAAGGTCATGCAGGTTCTGATAGAAAGATCGTAGCTTGCTGCGTATGGGGTTGCGTGGCCACAGACCGGTCAGAGTGCCCTTGCTGACCCCTGGGAAGCACCGAAAGCACCTGCAACAGGTACGTGAGCATCAGAACTGGACCACAAAGGAACGAAAGAAGGTGTGCTGGTCTGATGAATCACATTTTCTTTAACGCCATAAGGACGGCTGGGGGTGTGCGCGCCACTTACCTGGGGAAGAGATGACACAAAGACGCACTAGGGGAAAAAGGCGGAGGAGGCAGAATGATGCTTTAGGCGATGTTCTGAGAATTTTTGGGTCCTGGCATTCATGTGGATGCCACGCTGCAATGTGTTGACTTGCCCTCTAAAGTCCCCAGATCTTAATCTGATCATGCACCTGTGGGATGTTTGGACAAACTAGTCCGATCCATGGAGGCCCCACCTCACAGCTTACAGGACTTACAGGATCTGCTGTAACGTCTTGGTGCAGAACCACAGCTCACAGGTCTTGTGAAGTCCAGACCTCATTGGGTCAGAGCTGTTTTGGAGGCACGAGGGTGACCTTCACACTGTTTGGTGTTTATAAAATCTCATAATTGTCTCTGCAGTGAACTGGCAACCTGTCCAGGGTGTTTTTCTACCTTTTGCCCAGTGAGCCCTGGGATCGGCTCCAGCACCCCTGCGACCCTGGTTAGGATGATCAACTCAGTTAATGAATGGATAACAGAATTGTTAAAATGATGTTATGCTAAATTTCTAAAGACTAACGTGACTTTATTGCTGCTTTATCAGTAGGCGATGATAAATACATGAATTTGATTTATAAAATAATTAAATCAGTTCATTGTGCCTTTTAGGCAGCATGTTGGTGTACATCGTGGACCTGTGGTTTGTGTTACTTAAAACCATCAGTATAGTTTTAGACGTTTCCCAGTACTCAGTGCCAGTATAGTGATGCTTTAGTGAATGAACTAGCCCTGCTAATCCATCATCATTATCCACAGCAGCATTATCTGCAGGTATAGACAGAGAAGTATTGATTACTGGTATGTTCTTAATCACTGTCTGTGTACAACCAGCTTGGATTTTCAGTCCATTAACAATGTTTGTCTTTGTGTGTGTGTGTGTGTGTGTGTGTGTGTGTGTGTGTGTGTGTTGATGGAGGGGGTTCCTTGTCTTTCATACAGTTTCTGTTCTTACTAATGATATACCAGCCAACCGTGAAGTTGTGTGTGCTTCTGTTTCTGTGATTTGGTGTGTGTGAGTGTGTCGTTCAGGAGTAGTATGCATTAAGTGGATGCATATTGACGGCAATAAAACACACAGGCCTCGCTGCCCTGGCTTTTACAGCCCCGTGATAAAGTCTCCAGACACATTCACACACCAGGGGGGCCGAGATAATAATTTCAGATTTTCTGTTTGAAGTGCAGGGCAAAGTGCTCAGGTGGGTGGGTGTGGATATAAAAGTGTACCATTAAAGACATGATTTGACCAGAAATTCGAACGCGGCTGTAGCAGCGAATGACACTGGTAGCCTCCAGTTAGTGTGGTGTTAAAGCGTTAATTAGGGATGTGGTGGTACCTTTTTCCCTCCAGCACAGTTATCTGCGCCTCAGGGATCTCCTGATAGAGGATTGATGCAGGTTCTAACTCTTATCAACCCAACTGCTCGAGGTGTCTGTGAATCAGGATATTTCTGCCAGTTCACTTTTTAAATATTGTGATAAAAGCAGTGTTCTGTGTCACAAAGAAAATATACTAAGTTTGAATGAACATCATATACTGTTTAGTCAGCTTCAAGTTCGAGTAGTTTTGTAAATACAAAAAGTTGCTGTGCTCTTTACCTTTAAATTCTTACATTTGTGACAAAATAATAACACACATTGACATATGGCTTTCTTCAGTTAAGCTCCATCCTCTGGCATGCATGCGACCATAACTTAGTAATGCATGTCAGATGTTGCATCATGGTACTAGCATTCTCTGCTGCCGATATTGATTCTATATTTAAGTGCCAGGATCAGGGCCAGTTTTGATACTGTATTGGTATCAGTGCAATACTTGCTTTAATGCTAATTGATAGCCTGCTGTCTGTGGTTATTTATTTGTATTTGTATCATTTTAAAAAGGCTACTGTAGCTTTAAAGCTACAAGGTGTAAGTAGATATACGGCAGTGGCAGTTTGGGTTTGAGTATAAATCCCTATTGCAGGTACAAATTAAGTGAAGTGTGTAAGAGGTCATTGAGCCCATAGCGTCCCTGGAAGTTTTTGCTAATAGACAAAACTATAAAATATATGTATATAAGCTAAAAAATATGTGTAAATTAAAAAATGGATTTACAATTTTTTCAGTACTGGCAGGTATTTGAGAGTTGAAAATACATGAAAGTAAACAATTATTCATTTTTTCATTCTTAACATTAACGAATCCAGGGAAGTCTTTTAGCCACTGAGTTTCTGTGCATTTCCACGAGGGGGTCTGAGAGGTGGAGACTGCTCCTTCAGACGATCTGACAGTAGAGCTGGGAGTGAGGTTTTCTACATACTTTAATTCAAAACTTTTCCAGATTCTGGAAAGAAACACATATTGTGAAAAATTCTTGAACTGTTTTAATATATTTACGCTATAACGTGATATTAGAATTTCCTATATTTAGAAATGATCAAATGAAAACACTGACATACACAAAATCAGTACTTACTCTTATTAATGTGATTTGTATTTATTCTAATACCTGTGTTTTCTGAACGAATAAACACTTCCTGCACAGATAAATAGCTTTTGAATATCATTTTCACTTGTGCCATGACACATGCCACATTACTTTATGTTGAAAAGAAACCTAGTATCTGCCATCATAGGAAAAGAAGAAAAATTCTTAACGTCTGTTTATGCAGCGTGAGAGCATTTCTGTTTGTCTGTTGTGCGCACAGTGTAAACGACAACTGTTGTGATTTGAATGGTGTAAAAACTCATTTAGTTTCTTCATGACAGTGATGATGTATGTGTATATACATAGAGAGATGGATGGATGGATAGATAGATAGATAGATAGACAGACAGATAGACAGATAGATGGTTTATTTTAAATATATCCAGAACCTACTTTTTACAAGCAAGTTTTAACATTTCCGCAGCAGCAGCCTAATAATGTGAAAAGATGTTAGCATCCTTCAAAAATGTGTTTTCTACGATCAGTTGGTTAGAGAGGTTTGGTTTATATGCTTGTCTAGAGTCTGGCTGTTGCTTTAGTTAATGGATCATGAAACCATACCCTCTCACCTTTACAGAGTGAAGAAAAGAGACGGAGGTAAGGACAGGTTTTGTAATGAGGTGCAGAGCAAACATGAATGACAGAGCAGGGGTTTTCTTCACAGGGGTGTGTTTGTGTGTGTGTGGTTAATATTTGTGGCTTTCTGCACTACACTGAGACTTGGATGCATCACCACACAACTTCAAATATGAACAATGCCAGACTCTTTTATTGCAGATGTGCCTCTGTATTATATACCAGCTGCTCAATGATAGACAGTGTTATTATTAAGGGTGAGAAGAGGCCTGTGTTTTTGTATTTTGTATTATTATTTGCATCAACGCTTTAAGCTTAACGTTTGGGCTAATACTGGTGAAGCTCATGCAAAGCCTCAAAGTCATCTCGTGAACGCTGAAGTTCAGACGTGCAAAAGGGACATCCCCTCTCTAAATATACACTCACACAACCCGATTCCCTGTGTCTCACACACACTGCTAATGTGCTTAAATGAAGACAAGAAATCAGACACTCGGCTGCAGTCTCTGAGGCAAAGCGTATTGTGTTCACTTAAAAACTCCATGACAGTATGCAGGATCTCTAAGGATGGTAGCTTTGAAGTAGTTCACATTTAATGCTCTACATCTACACTATAGATTTTTTACACTACAGAATATTTTATTGGTTTGCAGTGAAAAACTCATAAGTGAAAATTCCTCTTCACAGTCTTTTAATGAAAACATTGCCTATCACTGAGCAGCTGGTAAGTCTTTAAAAGCTCCTTATGTGACACACCTGAGGTTCAGTAAAGCTCTGCAGCAGAATCTGCAGACTCATTAACACCTAGTCACTGTGTACACTACTGCCACACGCATTTAGATAAACTTGCTTATTTGTATTTATGCAAAGTTAGTATAAAACAGTTTAAAACAGTTGGCCTATATTACATGTTTAAAAATATAGTTGACCACTTTTGTCTAATTGTGAGACCGTTATGATAAATGGGAAGAAAAAGTATGAATTATAACACTAAAACCGTATTAGTAAAAGTAGCCGGTCTGAGCGTAAATGCAGTTAAAGGTGATGTTTTTTCACTTATATGTCTGGATTTACCTGCTGGATTTCACTTTAGGTCATAGAATTCTTCTTAAGATTCCTCTTCCTTCTTTTGGTGTACCACAAGGCTCTGTACTTGGCCCACTTTATTTAACTTGTATATGTTGTCTCCATGAAAAATTAAGATTAAGAAGCATGGAATCAGTTTTATAGTAATCCAGATGATACACAGGCAGACTCTGTCAATCTTCTTATAAAACAAGTCTGAAAGGTGTTACATATTATTATTAATTATTGTTATTGTATTTTATGCATATGTCAACACAAGCCAAGATCACAGATGCTTGCTTTTCTTTGTAAAGTTGCTCTCTTTGTGTAATGACTCTCTCTCTCTCTCTCTCTTTCTCTCTCCTTTTTTCCACAGGTGGACAGTTGTGAGTCTCTAAAGGAGGGAGTGGTGGGGGTGAAGGAGGCGGAGTGTAATGGTGATAGTGAGAATGGCGTTTCCCAGGGTGCTATGCAGATGCATGACTCTTCCTCTGATTCCTCCCACCGGAACGGGTCCGACAGTGTCGGTCAGAATGAAAGCTCTGCCCTCTCCGCGCCACGGAAGAAACGTGGGCGCCGGAAACTTGAGCACCCTGAAAAACGTGAGTCATGGACCTTTGGTTCAGTTATAAGTCTTTGAAATTTGCATGAGACACAGTTCTGGATGCAGAAGTCGCGTTTTCAGAACAACTGTCTCAAACTCTATAACTGTGTGTCTAGGCAACTAAAACTAGGGTGGCGGGTACCCGGAGCCTATTCCGAGGCCAACAGGCGCGAAGCATCCCAAAATCTTTCTCCACAGAAATTCATAATCAGTACTAGACTGCTGTAAAGTGCTGTCTGACGTAGTTCAGAACTGTAGTGAAAATACTAAATATCTAGACAAATGTATCATAAATCAACACAGCACGTCTGTTTATTACACTCAAAACCCAACGCCAATAACTGTAACAGGCATATGCATGAACATTTTGTCCCAAAAGACAAAATTTCCCTTATTTTACCTTCACACATGTAGATTTTATGCATGTTATGTCTTTATGATTCATTCCGTGTCAATTTTAAAGGGGATGGAATGGAATATCCACTACACAGAATTATTAAACTGATCTCTCTCTCTTTATCAGATGTAGAAGAGGACGGCAGCAGTAGTGATACCAGTAGAGGCGAGGTAAGCTCTATTCAGTCTCCTGTTGTATCTTTATGTTGAACATCATGTTCACAGTGGATCAGGAGAGGTGAATTGTCTGTGAAGGGTTTTGGCCATGAGATCTGTAATATAAGTCTAGTATGAACCTTGATTGTGTGTAGTTTGTGGCCTACCACTTAAAGTGTGTGATGCTGTGTTGTTGTGGGCCAAGATTGGTGTAACAAAACAACTCTCAATAACATATGTGTAGATGAGGGGAGTGATTTGTCAAATTTTAGTTTTGGTAATCCAAGAAAATCTGTGATCAGGGACAGTCTTACAAACTCCACATATATGAATTGATCTGTCAAATCACCTTACAAATGAGCTCTAGTTGAACTAATCCAGCTTCGGTGGTTCTTAATTTGGCCTGTATTTCTGTTATTTTCAGGGTGATGGTGGTCGTCAGCGGAGTCGTCAAGGGTGGGACATCAGCCTCCGGAGGAGACCTGTCCCGAGAATCACATACCAGGCCGGGGAACCGTACCACATCAGCAAAAGAGAGATGGAGGAAATGCTTGCCCGCTGCAGAAAAGACGAGGTGGGTGAGAGAGAGAGAGAACAGACCTCGTGGAGCTTGTTCACCATTTTATATTCGCACGGCAGCTTTACTGCCACACTCGCTGGTGCCACACTTTTTGGTGAGGTTGCCAGTGTTAGCTCGCTTATAGCACATATATGTCCATAATCACATTTTTAAGTACTTAATGACTTCTGATGGCATTGCTTTTATTAAAGTGATATTCAGAGATTCAGCTTTTGGAACTCATCGCTTAAAATTTTCTTGTTATTTCTTTTATTTTCCCAGAGCTCGGCTTCTGAAGTTTGTGTGAGTTTATGTACTATTCATTTTTCTATGGGCATTTTCCTACCTCTCTTTGTTCCTTGATATAAAACAGGCTGCATTTGGTACTGTGCCTTTTAGACTAATATATGCAAATCACCTCCTTTCTGATTGGATGCCCTGTAGTGTGCCTCATTCAAAAAACAGTGCAATCTGAAACACTCCTTCAGAATGAAACTGCTGTGGATTGAAGAGGCAAAAATATGTAAATGTGTTGGTTTCTGTGACATCTCAAGAGTAATTTATTCAAAATGAGCTCTTTTTGCCACCCTTAATAGTGCTGTATACTACATCCAACTCAACAAGTGAAAATTTGTACTGAGCGAAATGGGCCCTGTAACGTTTTCTAAAATGCCATTCGATTTTCTCATAAACAAAAGCTGCTTCGACTCGAGGTGTGTCTGGAGCAGAAACATGAGGCATTGTCAGAGGCCTGTAGTGTATGGATGGAAAATCACTGATGGTTAGGATCTGTAATAAAGACAAAGGGTGAAGGAAAGTCAAAGCAAGTGGAAAAAGACATGCATGTCTGAGCCGAGAAGGTAAAAAGGCAAAAGTCTGTTCTGTGCATGTGTGTGTGTGCGCGCAGGCATTGGTGGTGTGTGTTTGAGATGTGTCATAGTAAGTAGAAGTTAGTAGAAAGCGCTTTGCTTTGATCTGAATTAACCAGTGCACATTGTGCAGTGTGTGTGTGTGTGTGTGTGTGTGTGTGTGTGTGTGTGTGTGTGTGTGTATGTGTGTGTGTGTGGAAAGTGAACCTCAGTGGAAAGTCAGTTGGTTTAGTGTGACTTCAGTTCCATTGACACACTCTGTGCAGACTCTGAGGCCCTATTTCCTGTGTGGGTGTAAGGTCTGTGTGAATGTGTGTGTGTGTGTGTGTATGTTATGTTACTGAAGACAATGAGGAGTATGTATGCTCTCTGTGAGTCTGAGTGTCTGAGAGAGTTCTGTGTATTCTGCTACAGTCTTGGATGTACACATTCTGACTGAAATTTGACTGAATTTGTGTTTTTAGGCTCAATATTTACTTAGCATTGTTAATT
>JBBPCZ010173812.1:0-16286 GCA_037974445.1 Brycinus macrolepidotus
TATATATATTGCGATAGACAAACTAATTCCCTCAGGTTTGTTTCACACTGTGTGTAATTCCCTAAATGTCAGACTATTTCTTACTGCTACTTTCCTCAGCTGGAGTGTGATGGTTTTCAGTGATGTGCGTCATCAAAGTTAAGCAACTGAATGGAGTCGTTCAAGAAAACGCATAACGGATCATGCTTTTGTGTTATAGTATTATAGCCATGACACAGCCTGAAAGTTTTCTTTAGTCATTCGGTGGTCCAGATGTCTTTATAAATCAAGTTTGCCCCACCACTTTGGATATACACACACACACACACATATATATATATAGTCAGTTTTCATTGGTTTAACATAGTAAATAAAAAATGTTTAGATATTGTCCCTTGTATAATATATATATTTATACAAGGGACAATACCTAAACACTTTTTATGAATACGAGTACATGTATTAAATGTATTAATTTATTTATTCAAAGCCTTTAGTGCATTAAGTTTAAGGACTCAGAATCACATGATCTCTCCAGGTGTGGGAAGGTCCATTACAGAAGCATAAGATGATTTCAGGAGGCTCTCACCATGAAAGTCTCAGTCACTGTGCCCATAAGTATCTGTGCCCAGTGATGGACTGCATCAGAAGAGACGTACGGTTTAGTCTAAGGCTGTTGTTTATCCAAGATAAGCAAGGGAGGGGGGTGTTTTGGCAGGGTGCCAGCCGTTGTGAAGCCACAGAAAGGGGAAGTCTGTCTTACTTTAGGCCCACAAAAGTCCCTTTGCAGAGAGTGAGCACATTGTTCTTTAACTAACCAGAGAAAGTTTGAGCTTTTTCCGTGTTAATGCTTTATGTGTGCGAGCAGTTTTAGTGCTGCCTGCACCGTTAACAGCAGCAGTTCAGGAGAGACGCCAGTTTAAGGTGTGGTTTACTCTAAAACACACGATCCCAATCCCACTCACATTGCCATTCAGCAGCAGTCATAAAGCACCTGAGCATCCCAGGAACGTCCCAGTCTTGACACGTTCCTGCCTTGTCTTGAACTCCTCGGATTAAGGTCGTGGCGCTCCTACCTGGAGGAACCATGGGATGAGGCCTGAAGGCAAAATCAGGGAAACGTATTGGGGGGGAAAACACCCACATCTAGCATTCACTAAATAAATCATGACTAAGATGACAAATATTTCACGCTAGGATTCGGTGTGAGAACAGCTTTCAGGATATTGTTTGGTTCTTGTCAAACCACGTGGAGCTCAATGGAGGGAGCTAGACAGCAGTTTTAGCCTCGAGGAACCAGCAGAGGACACCCAGGATCACTGCAAACTCTCACAATAGATTTACAACCCTTCATCTAAAAATGTACTACAAAAATGTGTAGTGTAACCTTGTTAATAAAATGGACAACCCTGTTAAAAAAAAAAGCATAACGCTGTTCTAAAACTTAAACACTTAAATATCTCAAAATACTTTAACACTGTGAAGAATCGAAAACTGCTTCAGACCATAGTATTTTTTTAAATTCAGGTTTAGGAAACAGATAATCTTGTAGCAAGTGTTTACTCGGAGTTTTCTCAGTGATGAATAAAGGAAGGTGGTTTGTAATACAGTAACTAGGACAGTTTCACATAGTTTATCTACAGTATGTCTATACTTTTACTTCCATGAAGATTTTGATATATACACACTGTGTAGTTACTATCTGCACAAAAAAGTAACTTAATACAAGAAGGAAAAAACATTCTTTTTTCAGTGTAACTTAGTTTAACAAGATTTTATTTAAACTCATTTTGGACATTCGTATCGGTCCATTACTCTTGAACTGTGACAAATTGTAAAGGGCAGTGGAATTATTATTTTTTATAGTACTACAAGTCATCAAATTTGTCTGGCTTTATAATTATATTTTATAACATGCTGTGCTGTCATGTTTCATTTAAAAAGACTGACCCTCAAAATCATTCATTTAAAGTGACAGTGGTTTTATGTAAGAAAACATCCAGTGACAAAAATGAACTGAGAAATGTTATAATCAGCTCCCATACTTTGAAAGTTTACACATATTAAGTATTTTGCCTTAAACAAGGACTGGATAAAAGACCCCCTTAAGTTAAGTGCCACTAGTCAGACTGTAATTCTGAAGGAAAGCTGTGAAAATGAAGACCACAGAGCATTCTAAGGAAATTAGAATTTGATTACATAGAAAGGTATGGGAAAGGCTACAAAGTAATACCCAAATGTTTGGATATCTAATTTAATTCTATTAGATCAGTTGAGAAAAAATGGAAGCTGCATCTTGCCACTGCCTAAACAAGACCACCCCTCAAAACACCCCTCAGTGTCAGAGCAAGAAAGAGGTCTGTTAGAGAAACTACAAAGAGGTCAGCAATAACTTTGAAAGAGCTACAGAGTTCAGTGACTGAGAGTGAAGGCACACCAATCAATGATATCAAGAGCTCTGTTTTCAACTGGCCTTTATGTGAGAAGCTATTACTGAAGAATCAAAGTTCACATGGAGTTTGCCAGAAAGCACCAGAGTGACAAAATGTGGGAAAAGACTTTATGGTCAGATGTGACAAAATAGAGCTTTGTGTTCCAAAATTCAAAATAGATTGTTTGCTGCAAATCCGATTCTTCAACAAGCACTATACAAGCAGTGAAGTATGGTGGTGGCAGCATCATGCAGTGGGGATTATTTTTTCAGAAGGCACTGGACATTTTGTTAAAACTGAAAGACAGGTGCATGGTGAAAAATACAAGGAGATGCAAGATGATTTGCTTCAGTCTGCAAAAAAATAAAGCTTGTGAGAAACTCTTCAGTAGGACAAGGATCACAACCACAAGGCCAACGCAACATAGAAATGGTTGAACAACAAATGGGTCAATGTTCTACAATGGTCCAGTCCAAAGTCCATTTCTCAGTTCAATAGAGAATCTGTGGCACTATTTAAAAAAAATTGCAGCCCACAAGCATCATTCAGGCAACCTGACCAACCCACCAGGAGGTCTGCACAGATCTGCCTGGAAGAATGGGTGAAAATCACTCCCAAACAGTGCAAAGCTTGCACAAACATACTTGCAACAACAAACTTGACGGCAGCAAAAGCTGTTATTGCAAAAGGTGATTATACCAAGCACAAGCCTGAAAGGGCTGAAAACTAATGTAAGCAACTTCTTGCTATTTTTTAAGGAATGCTAACAACTGATGAATTTTGAATTTAAAAATTTGGAGAATAATGATTTGTAAAAAAAGAAAAAGAAAAAAAGAAAAAAAAACACTGGCTAGAGCAACCTGTGGAAAATGTCATTGACAAATGGCACCGTATATATGCTACTTGGCAAAGGTTTTAGGCATTTGAGAAATAATATATAAAGTTATTTATGAGCAGTAAACATCTGTTACAGAAACACTACCACCTGAAGAAAAACATTGTGATTTGATGAATGAGTTTAGAGTGTTCTCTGATTCAACACATCAGATTATGGAGTCTTCATTAATTGGATCAGGTGGGTTGGGGTAGGAAATACTGCAGTGCTGTGGGTCACCAGCAGCAAAAACAGGAAACTAGACTGCCAGATTTGCTCGACTTGAAAGTTAACATTGAGCTTGTTGAGAGCATGATTTGGGACATGGGAAGGCTTGGGGCAGATTTGGTTGGAGAACAGGCACGACATGTGGCATGCACACACAAGTTGCAGTTTAGCTTGGCACACAATGTATCTACATAATGCTCAGCAAAAGACAGTTTGAAAGCATGGACATGTCTCTGTTGCGCATATAAATACATAAAATAATGCATTAAAATGCGAGTGAGTGGGTGTTTGGCTGTCCTCACAAGCTCTTCTCACCTCTTCCTTGTTTGATGCCATAGAAGAACCATTTTTTGTTCTTTCAATGGATAGCTTTTGAAAGAAGCAGTTTTCCAAATGATATGTGTTAGGGTCCGTTTAAAGTTTTTAAAGAACCTCCACATTATGTTAAGTTCATTAAAAGAAACCTTAAATTGGAATTCTTGCATCTTTCAAATGTTTTTCACACTCACATGAAAATGGTTCTTTAGGAAACTATAATGGTTCTTCTATGGCATCGCTCAAAGAACCCTTTGTGGCAACTTAATTTTTTTTTAGTGTAGACATAGGTGCATGTTTGACGAAACTAAACTTGCTGCTACTTGTAACAGTGTTGGCTGTGGGCTGGCGTAAGTCTTTCTTATAATCACAATGCTTGTTTGTTCAAATGTGAATATGTGTGCAGGTGTGTCCTAGTGACAAGGATTTGTAGAGCTAACATTCCAGATAGGGAATATTTCTACTGCTAAGTTCAGCATTTTTTTTGTGTGTGTGTGAAATTCTGTTTGTTCGATTGCCCTAAGGGCAGATAGTGCTTTAGAAGTTTTCTCAGTTTCAGGATGTTCACTTAACACAAAGTCCAAACTGTAGCCTTTTATTTATATAAACTTCTATTTTCATTTTAAGACAAAGCAGTTAAATCCCGACGATGAGCTCCTCACCAGTCACACATAGTTTAAGAACATGGCGGTAAAATACGGTGTTCATGAAAAGTCTGGATAACTTTGAAATTTTCTGAATAATGCTTGATTTTCACAGTTGATTTTGACTTAAGTAATAAAAAAATACCTAAAAAGGTTTTCTTATCTTAAGCCAGCTATTTAACTAGCTATTAAACCAGCTTTGGGCATATTTTGTAGGACTCCAAATATATGAATATATATATATATATATTGAAGGCTTCGTGTTCATGTCTTTCTTGTTTTGAAGGAGGTTTTGCCTAAATATTAATTGTTAAAAGGTTACTGTTAAAGGCTCTTACTGAAAATAAGCATAGGTGGTTTAAACAGCTTTACGGTTTGAATATTGATGAGTGACATTACAAAGGGATAAACCATGTGGGATGTGGCTTCATTTCCAAGCATGCACTTTTACCAAAAATGCCACCAATATTTATATGTGTGATGTATTTTTCCTCTAAATAAACTGCAAATGAGAAAGCATGCTTATTTATTTTAAAAACAATTTAAAAAGTGATGAATGAAAAACAACATGGTGTAGAGATCGTGCTCCCCCCCCACACACACACACCACCAACACCCCCCCACTCACCCCACCCCCCCTTGACCAACTCAGACTTTAATTACCTGTTAAAAATACCCTTCTATTTTTTATACTGCACATTCTTTGTCATGTTGCTGCTACAATTGCACAATCATATTTATTGCTGCTCTGTATTGCTGCTACAATTGCACAATCATATTTATTACTGTTCTGTATTTTTTTGCACATGTAACTTCTGTTCTGCATCGTTGCACACAACTCTCTGTTGCTAGGATACAGAACCTGTCAAAAATACTGTATTTATCCTCATTGTAGCTGTTATCAATTGCACTGAATGTTGTCTTGTGTTGTCTCGCCCAGTTGCATTGTTGCTCTTGTGTTCTCTTTCTCTAGCTCTTTGTCCTTTCTGCACTTGTGGTCTTGTGTTCTGTTCTGTTCTGCTCTTGTGTTGCACCTTGGTCCTGGAGGCACGTTGTTTCGTTTTCACCATGTACTGTGTTTATATGGTAGAAATGACAATAAAAACCTACTTGACTTGACTTGACTTCAAGTCCAACAGAGGTCCACCTTTATGTGCCCCCATAGGAAACGTTCAGTCTTCAGTCAACAAAAGTTGTTCTGTACACTAGAATAACTTTTGTTATTCCTTTTGTGCTCCTCTTGTAGCACAACAGCAAAATACGCACCTTGAGTTTTGAATAGAAGTTGATCCTTCCTCATTTTCACACATCACCTCTCCTAGCCGCAACCTGCTGGCAGGAAGTGTTGCTGATGCCGTTTTATTTTATTTCTACAAATTTCTAGTTAAAGTTTTCAAACGTTTCCAAATTCACACATTCGTTCAATAATATTTAGATTCTTTTACTGAAGTAGTCAATGAATATGTTCCCCCCCACCCCCCACACACACACGGCCTTTGTTTTAGTTCACTACAATAAGTAAACACATTTGTCACATAAATCATAGTTATGTTGGAAGGACTCCATAAGAAATCTGTATTACTTCGCATTACTTCATGCTGGAGGACACAATGCTCTAAAAGATTAAGTGGAAAAAGACTAAACAATGTATTTAATTACAAATTTAAATATTTAAGTAGAAATCTGTGTAGCATTTATTATTCCAACATCGCTACTGATGCTGATAACCTGTTCCTGCTGCAGGATTCTATCCATGGTCTTCCAAAAAAAAAAAAATCGTCTGCCTGAATACCCTAAAGGGGGCTTTTGCTTAATCTCTTTGTAATCTTCTAAGGTCGTATATTAGCCTCGCCTAAACCTGTGTAACACTTTGCAACTTAGCACTGTCAGAACACGGTCAGATGCAGCTCCGGGGTGTGGGATGTGGAATCTGATTTCAGCCCACACTCTTGGCAGTACAGTTCCTGCATCTATGTAAACGTGGTTGTAGCTTTAGGAACTCTCCCTTTTTGTCCTTGACATGACGTCCCACTCTGGCAGTGATCCTGGTAAAGTAGTTGAAAGTAATAGGCTTAAAATGACATGCAGGTCCTGATGAGGCCAGAAGGTCGAGGGTGCTTGACCTTACTGTTTATGGGTCGTGCCTCCCACCACTGCAGAACAGTATTGAAAAGTAAACACTGGCCTAAAGAGTATATCACACTTTATTAAAATAGCTGTGCACTTTCTTCAAGTGCTTTGGCCTGTGTCTGCTGAGGCCTATGGAAATTGCCTCTTTGCATTGAGCCTCCACTGTAGTTTGCATTAGACAATGTTCAAATGCATCGGTTATTTAGTACTTGTAGTGCATTTCGTTTGAGTGCTGGATGCAAAAGACTGTTCTGTCATGCACTGATAGATTACAGTAAGTCTTATGCTTTTATTATCCTTTTTGGTCTGATAATACAAATGACCACTACAAATGTCAGTCAGGCTAATGATTGCAGGGTGAGTGAGTTTGTTGCCATGGAAGGGACAAAGTGCTTAAATGGTCAGCTAAAGGTGCTTATGGTGCATTGTATTGGTAATGCCTTAGTGTGGATTGTTATTTTGCTGTTAAGTTGTGCTCTCTTCACCAGTGCTAAATCAACAGCAAGAGCTTCGATGGTCAGTGAACCTTGAAATGCAAGCAGGTGCTTCCTTTTCGACACTGATATATTGACTTGCGTGGCAGTTTCAGCTGGGTTTGAAAACTCCCTCAAATGTTACTAGGCCCCAGTTTCAACCCCAGCTCCTCTGAAAAGATGGTGTTAAGTGGTGGCCTGCAATTCAGAGCTTGTTATGCTTAATTTGCTTAAGTAGCTTTCCAGAAAACAAGACAAAGGTCACGTACCCCTACATTGACACTGTTATCAGATCACACAGATGGATGAGGGCTTTGATATTTGGATCAGGATACAGATGGGCCTGGACTTTTTTGACATTGACAAGGTCCAGTCCTCCAACAGTTTGACACTGTCGTATGTATTGATGTTTGTTTAGTTTGATATCAGTTTGATAGTGCTCTAGCACATGTCCCTTCAGCCTAGTGCAGCTGGAAATTGCTCCAATAACCACGGGGTTTCCCAGTTTTACTACTGCCCTCAATTTTCTTTAAGATGGAATGGCATGGTGTATTATTACTGCCTGTTCTTGATGGACAAAAAAATAGTCTTTAAAAGTTTTTTTTGAAGGTTACTTTAGACAGAGTTTTCTGTCTAAAATACAGAAGACGTTCACAAATCCTCTCAGAGATTTTTCTGCATGAGTTTAAAGTTAAGTCAAGGAGTGCTCTTAAAAGACAAGCGACATTTAAATGAAGCGGGTAGGAAGCTGGTGGTTCTGCATCGTGGTGACATCACTTGAAACTGCATTGCTGTTGCTTTTATAAGACGGCTCACTCAAGCAATCGATGTATAATTCTGTGGTGAACTACAGCTTTTTTCCTTTTTTTTTTTTTACAATCGTAATTTGAATGCTTAAACCTGTATCTAGTTTTTTCAGAGTATGCACATGGGAAAATGTAAGTACAAGGATTTCTCATTATTAAGCTTGTACCGTAATATTATGTAGTGCAAATTACAAATAGATTCAATGAACAGTGGTAAAAGCAAATAAAACATAATAAAATAGGTTGGTTTCTCTTTAACGCAGTACATTTCAACATGAGATCAAGACACTAATCCATGCAAGTGCTCCTCAGGATGCTGCTCAGAAATGGTCCATTACTGAACCTCCTGGAATGTGATGTGCGATGTTGATATATGATGTTGATAGTTAGAGCTTTGCGGAGCTTTCATTAGCAAATCCAGAGAGGTTTAAATGATTAAATGTCTGTGAATTTGTTTAAAGCAGAAATGTAAATATTCATTTATAATATTAAAATATGAATAGTTTTTCCCCTCCTATTGACTTATGATCTCATGCTGGTCCTACAGGCTATGTGGTCAGTTATAATAATAACAACAGGGCATTGATAAGTCAAGTTTACCTTTTGCATGAATGTTTTAAATGCTGATTTGATCGTAACAGAATGCTAATTTTGCTAATCGTATTCACATCAAGTCAAGTCGAGTCAAGTAGGTTTTATTGTCATTTCAACCATACACACAGTATACAGTGAAATGTATACCATACCATCAGACCAGCTTTTAGTCGTTTTATAGTTGTTGTATTTTTAACAGTGTCCAGATGGTCAGCGTGCCTCATGCTTTCTGTTCGGAAATAATTATTAACCAGGAGGAATTCTGGAAGTGCTGATTTTGTTTGACAGGCTCTTTAGCGTACAGTGTGGTGTTATCGTATGAAGATAAACCTGTGTATAGTGTACAGTTATAGCTAATGATTTGAGTGACCTATAATTCACTGGAAGCATTAAAAAAATTCTACCAGCTCATCCTGGGGAGTGTGTGTGTGTGTGTGTGTGTGGGGGGGTTTGGTTGCTTAATCTTGCTATGCAAAACATTACAATTACCCCTCTCCTGAAAAAAGAAGCCTTCACAGCTGCAAAGCTTCCTCTTTTTGAACCCCTGAGATCATGCTATGCTTAGACTGTGCAGTTTGACTCTTGTGATCTTATGAAGTTCTTAGCTTTGGACAACTTAAATTAGTATAGAACATTTAGATAAAGGCTCACTTCTTTCATACCCCACACCTGCTACCCATTTTAAAAGTTCTTTAGGGAACCAACAGTGGTTCTTTGTTGGCTTTCCAAAGCTCCTTAGTTTGTAATTTTAGAAATCAATTATTTTACAGATTTCTGGAATTAACTAGAAGTTCACAAAAGCCAAATTTCTTAGTTTACTCAAAATGAATTATCTCTGTTTTCTACCTCAGGTTAATAACTTTGGCCTCCCCCTTATTAAAATGTGGCTCCATAATATGATTATCACTTGGCTCCCGATCAGCTGTGGTATTGCTGGGGTTTGAAATAACAGTCTCCTGAGGTTAGGCATGCACCATTCAGGAGATTGCTCTTTGATGTTTAATGAACTTAATAGCTTAGGTCACATTGTAAAAAGTATTTATATTTTTACAGGTTAGCCCTTTGTCTAGTTAAAACTGTATTTTTACAGTTTTGCATTTTACTGTAACTTGTCCATATATGCAAGTACACAATTCTGCAACAAAGCACCAGTCAAACAAGATTAAACAGGAAAACTGTATCTTTTATCATGAGAGAGAGTACCTAGCCACGTTTCCATCATGGAAATGAATTCACATTTAGGCTAAACATGATAACTGGGTAAAGTATTAAGGTCATACCAGGTCTGTAAGAGTCAAGGTGTTTGTCTTTGTTCCTTTCCACCTGAAAATGTTGATTTAACAAAAAAGAACTGAGTGTGAGCCCGTTTAAGGGTGTGCAATATGACAATGTTATCATGTTCTTAATTAGTTACATCCTAACATACTGATTGAATGTCAGCCCATTATGACATTATCTTATTGTATTCATTTAGTCTACTGTTTGAATTGTCTATTGTTCATTTTTTGCTGCATTTATCTGTTCCAATTTTCTTGCAACCTATATACGGCAATGGGGAAAAATTTGATTTTTCAAAATTAAATGGTTTATTTTTAAATGAACACTTCTAGGAAAAACGTTTAACTGGAATAGGTTTAATTGGTTTCATTTTTATCTTTTATATTATTTGGAGCTTCATTAAACTTTAACCACAGGGTTATAGGAACCGAAAACAAAGCTGGTTCTTGTTTGGTGGAAAACAATAATAATAAAATGGACATTTATTTTGTACACATGCCAACTGGCAATCTGTGGGTCTTTATTAAATATGTTAAGCATTTTAGTTAAAGTCTGATCACATAAACCTGCACACTGTGTTGATATAGAGACGACCTAAGAGCTGTATGAGACATTACAATTCATTTGAAAGCAGTAAAGGACAATCATTCATAGTTTTCAAGGACTTGAGTAGATCAGAACAGACTCTCCGTGTCTATAAACAGCTCAAATGGCCTATATCAGCAGGCCAAAAATCACTGGATTGGATATCAGAAAGAGCCTGAACTCTCTCGTAAATGCTTAACTGTACTTTGAGCAACATGCCATTGAGAGAGACGAGCCAGAAGGCTGTCTCAGACGGCTCCCTACTCCATACATAGTGATCCATGTAGGAATTAAAATACAGGCTTCTGTACCAAAAAGTGTGTAATATGTTTAACCGGCCACTGGTGATTCAACCAGAACTCTGTAATGTAAAAACTATGCATTACTTGGGAGTAGCAGCTGGAATTGTAAACTTACATAATGCACTAAAGAGGAATTAGGGAGCCATTTCGGATTCAAAGTGCATCCAGACAAAGGTATTCTCAACAGCTTAGTCATTTAAGAGAGTAAAAAAAGACAGTATCGGATCAGTTTCGGTATTAGCAGATCCTCAAGGTTGCAGTATCAGTCTCGTTATTGGACATGAAAAAGTGATATTGTGCGGCCCCTACATTAAAGTTAGAATATTTTTGCCTGTCTCTTCCAAACTTCCTTTTTCAGAGGTACAAAGCTTTGTTTTTGACAGTAACGAAATGCACTTATTTATAACTATAGGGAAGCAAATGTTGACCCACTGAGATTGTTCTCTAGGGTGGGAACAAGGGAGTTTTTCTCCTGCAGGAAACAGCATTCCACAAACAATGACTCATGAAGTGATTGCAATTTAAATCACTCCCAAGCATTGCCTCTTGGTTTAATACAAATACTGATTACAAGCGGATGTCTGGTGGTCAATATGTCTGCCAATAGCTTGTGTAGCGAACGGAGAAAGGAGGGAAAGTTCTTTTCATTAATGCTTCTACAGTGTTTTCTTTCAGAGAAAGGTGTTCACCTCTGTTCTCAAGTTCCATGTTCACAAAGCAACCAGCCCTCCTTGAGTACACACAGCGATCGCCTGCCAAGTTAATTCACTTTCTTATCACATTGCTGGTGTCTGTTGTTGGTTGGTTCAATAACCATGATTTCATTACATCCATCAAAAATGCTTAGAAAGAATGTGTTCTCTGAAATATGATGCTAATTTCTTTCTGTAATTTGTCCAAAAGTCCAGAAGATAATCTTATCTGCTTCACCAGCACAACAAAATGAAGCCAGATTAACCAAAGTAGTTGTTTTGCATTTGAGCGAATTTCATATTCATATTCATTGTCATGTAGTGTTCTTTGGAGTGGCCTCAGCCTCATCGGTTTCACAGAATTTACAATTTAATCTTGCACTCATGTTTTCATTTATCAGTGTTCTCTCGCCATAATATCAAGCATGCGTTATGCAAATGGTGTCAGCCAAACCTGACTTAGCTTAGAAACTGATCTATAGGCTAATACAACTTTATTTTATTCAGCCCTTTAACGATGCCAGAGGCAAAGTTTTTACTCTCTGAGCCAGAGAAAAGAAGGCAGACTGAGGAAAGATATTTAGGTAACCAAGATAATCAAGTAGCTAGTTTCAATGCTCGCAATAACTTTAGCCGCCTGGCTTCCTTCTGTGTTCACCAGCTAAAGAAAAATGCAAAACTTCAGAATTTATGTTCTACTTGACTTTGGAATTACCAGTATTCCTTCAAATCAATGTGTAGGCATAACTTGAAGCAGTTGTAGTTTTTTAGAATTTCCACCCACCTACAACACATATCAACAGATGGGAGTTTTTGCTTATCTTTAAACCTAAAGTTCTCATTCTAGACACTGAAGAGGCATTGCTACAGCAAGCAAGTAGGCAGAGGTAGTGATGGTTAACTTTCAGTTTGGCCAAAGTTGCCCTTGAAATGTATGGGTCTGTCTGTGTCCAGATTTAACTTCCTCACTAACCATGTTCCTTACACATCAGTTTCAGACACTAAATAATTTGTTGTAGTTGCTATATATATATATATATATATATATATATCAAACTAGGATGTCTTTTCAATAATAAAAGTCCTAACAAAGCATTTGAAAGCCATGGACACATGGACATCAAAGGTTGACCATTAACTCTTCAAAGAGTGTTTCAATGTAAATGATAATAGGATACTTTGCTACAATGTTTTAAATAAGCTCACTTAGAGAACAGTTTAATGTTTTCTTCAAAGAACAGGGTTTTCAGAAGAATACATGTAACTAAAGTTACGGGTAAAAAATGGGTAAAAATTTAGGTGCAACTTTACTTTAGAATGAGCAGTTTACTTATTTTAAAATCAGTGTTTACATTCATACTCTGAATGATCTGATTAGCTTGAAAGCAGCATTTCATAGCTTAATTATCATTAAAAATTCATATGCATAATTAACACTGGGGTGCAGTCTGTTGAAAGTCTGTTAGATCACAGAAACCTGTCCAAATATTTTCTAAGGATATCACAAAGGATATGAGAGCAAGTGTCTTCAGCAACTGATGACAGGCAGTGTGTTGACAATAAATAAGAACAATTCTGTGGTTGTGTATGTTGAAATAATGAAACTAGCAGCTAAACACAGTTTTCTTGTTTACCTAAGTTCTGTAGGTCAGTGCTATCTGATAACATTTTATTAAGACAAATGTGACCAGTTGGCATGATGATTCAGTTCTTTTTTAGAATAGGGAAACATGGTTAACTGTTTTATACAGGTTTACAAGGGTGGTTTGCTACACTACAAGCTCTTGTCCCTGTCTCACACTTTACAAACCAAAGTTACACCCATGAGAAAGGTCCTATGGAGCCTATAGATTCTGAATTACACACATAGAACTGAACTTCATTTAAATATTACTGAAAACCATAACACATTATGTTTACTTCAAGAAAGGTGTAAATTTAGAAAAGGTTTGGCTGAGAGTGTATTGCCATCTGTATTTAACTATAAGCAGCACGGTGAAGATCACTGGTTAAATATCTCATGTTTTCAAATGTGTTTCATTTAAGCCTGCACTTTTTTTTCCTCTTTTCTTTGTGTTTGTCCGTAGCACTGTCAGAGCAGGCTGCATCTAAACCATACCAGGGTGTTAGAGTCAAAGACCCTGTCAAAGAACTGCTGCGCAGAAAGAGAGGAAATACAGCCAAAACAGCACCCCCAACTGCGGTAAGAAGACATCCACACACACACACATACACACACACACATGCACATATATATCCACATGCAAACACACCCACCACTCACACATTTGCACACAAAGTATTCATTATGCCTTCCAGCATTTTTTTTTCTTTCCCATTCTATTACTGCAAGTCCCCACATGTTTCAATGTCTTATCAGATTGCCTGCTCTCATATCATCAACAAAGGTGAAGGCATTTAAAGATATGAAAGAGGATGGGCCTGTGTCTGATAATCCACGGATTAGAATACGTTCACATGATAAAGAATAAATGTTTGTTCAGTGCCAGATTGACTATTTTATCTAGCAGGCTTAAAGAAATGACGTGGACAAAGGACCATTTTTATTCATGTTTGCACACCCTGAGACATGCCCAGTTTGGGTCATGGCTGGACACAGGCTTGGTTCAGTGAAGAACGATTAGAGGAAGGTTGCCGATGAACCAGCCAAACTCCAAGGGGATTTTGTCCTGATATAATCCAGGTGTTTTTCCGTGACAGTTAAACCATTCCCCCAAATTGCCCCAGGGCATCGAGCCTATGCAAATCACTCAGCAGGTCTTGCCAAGGAGCTTTCCTACCAACCTCATAATTATTCCTGACAACCCATGAAAACATAAATACATTCTGACCTAGTACTTGACGCCAGCCATATGAAGTCTAAATGAAAAGTCAGAGTTAAATAGTCTTTTTCTACATTTCCAGCTTCTTTCCAGACTCATCTTGGGTTGACTGGTTCTTATTATTCAACCTGTTTCTCAAAGAGGAGATCTGTATCCTTGCCAACAGGAAAGTATCCGCCTTAAAAAAGAGACATCAAGTGCAACAATCCTGAAATGTTTTAAAAGAGTAAAATCCCCTTGAACATGGGCAGAAGTTGGCATCCTAGACTCCACATTAAAATATTTAGGGTGATCAGGGAACAGCTTTGCTTCCAGAGAAAGGTGTTGTGAGAAAAAGATGGTGCACCTGTGGTGAAGCAGTTTCACTGTAAATAATCCATATTTACATGTAAATTTTGTACCATGCGGTCAATGTTTTCACACCTTTGCCACTGACCGCCAGCATTACTTCTTTGATGTACTGATTGAGCATGACATTTTCATTCTGATCCATAACACTGTAATCATTCCTTGTCAGTGTTCCTACTGAAACAGCAGCCAGCTGAGCAGTCATTGTGACTGAAGCTCCTGCCATCCCTGCCCCAATAATGAATTCTGTTTCAAATCCACAGAACATGGTAGGATGTTAATTGCATCATGAAGTACACTTTATGGACAAAAGTATTGAGGTGCCTGACCATTACACCAACAGGGACTTTAATGACATTGTATTCAAATACATAGCCTTTAATATGGAGTTGGTCCCCCTTTGCAGCTATAACAGCTTCCACTCTTCTTGGAAGGCTTTCCACAAGATTTTGAAGAGTTTCTGTGGGAATTTGTGCCCTTTTATCTATTTATGAGGTCATGCACTGATGTCGGACGAGAATGCCTGGCTCACAATCTCCGTTCTAGTTCATCTCAAACGTGTTGGATGGGCTTGAGGTCAGGGCTCTGTGCGGGCCAGTCAAGTTCCAACCATGTCTTTATGCAGCTTGCTTTGTGCACTGGGGTACAGTCATGCTGGAATAGAAAAGAGCCTTCCACAAACTGTGTCCACAAAGTTGTCTTTTTTTTTGTCGTTTTTGGTGTTGTCCAAAATGTCTTGGTATGCTGAAGCATTTAGATTGCCCTTCACTAGAAGTAAGGGGCCTAGCCCAAACCCTGAAAAACAGATGGGTCCCAATACTTTTGTCCATGTAGTGTATGTCTAAAAGCAGTAGTAATGTCTACTAATGTATTTAGATTTTTTGTTTAATATTTTCCACCTGCCTGTTTGTTTTTGGTGTTCTGATGTTTCTAGTGGCTTTGTTCCACCTAACCACAAAACTGTAAGGCTTCCACTGACTGTTGCTTCTGACATTAAATCATCATTAACACACAGTGACTTAGCAGTGAAGTCAATAAACAACTGTTATGAACACAAAGCGACACTATTGTACTTGTCAGGACCGGTCATTTTTTTTACAGTATAAACTCATGTTAGTCTTCTGAGCAGGGTGATCGACAGAAGTTTTGTTGGGGGTTTGGTGTTCCCAATCAGCACCCCAACCACTGGTCTCATGTCTAGTTGTCTAAGTATAGAGATGCCCCTGAAGTCATTCTTTCATTCATTAAATTTCCTGGCAAATAGACAATTAAGCAGTTCAACACATTTACACATTTGTCCACCTTTTACTTTTGTGGCCCCATGCTGCCACTTCCATTCTTCCAAACTTGAAAAAATAAGGCAAAAGGTGTAAATCTGCCAATTTTACTGCACCATTTCAGTTGATTTGCAAAGTTTAACATGACGAAAGAAAAACATAAAATCTAAACTATTCAATAACTCTGTTGATTCTTGTGAGCCATCAGAGATATAAATACATTTTTTCTCTAAGGGGGATTCCTAACAACTGTGCAATTCCTGGTAAACCAAAACAAAACTGTGCACCATCAGATAAACAGCACTTAAAGCTTTCATATTTGAAAAAATCAAGAAAATCAAGTTCCATGTTTGGTTCAGAACTGATAAAAAAATCTAGTGTTTCTTTCAATTTCTGTGTAACTGTACATGTTTACGTTTACGTTTACGGCATTTAGCAGACGCCCTTATCCAGAGCGACGTACATCGGTGCTTTAGTAATCCACAT